>JAHTLZ010002569.1:0-11812 GCA_023846285.1 Phrynocephalus versicolor
TAAATACAACCATATTAAGGGAACAAGAATTCATACTTAAAGCAAAAAAAGAACTGGAATGTTTTTTTAAAGAAAACACAACTCAAAACACTTCATTGCAGACTATCTGGGATGCCGCTAAGGCTGTCTTTCGTGGCATAGCGATATCATATACAGTGAACAGAAATAAAAAGAGACGAGCTCTTCATGAGTCAACGAAACAAAGATATAAAGAATGGGAATTGGAGCTCCAAAAGAACCCCAATAGTAAAGAAGCAAGGAAAGAAGTAGACATGTTTAAACATAAGTTGAATCTTATTGAAACCGAAGAAATGGCTCAACAAATAACAGCAGCAAAGCAAAAATTTTTTGAAAATGCAAACAAGCCAGGGAGATGGCTAGCTTACAGACTGAGAAAAAGAAAAGAAAAGAAACAAATTAGCAGTCTAAAGATAAAAAAGGTATTTTGCAAACAAAGAGAGACTCATTACATAACATAGTAACGCAGTATTACTCCGAGCTATATAAAGCGCAAAGTATAGACACAAGGAAAATCGAGGACTATTTACAAAAGGCTAACCTCCCCAAAATTCCAGAAAAAACCCGACAGATGTTGAATGCAGAGATAACGCTTTTGGAAGTGGCAGAATCAATAAATAGACAGAAGGATCAGAAAACGCCAGGACCTGATGGTCTGCCAAGCGAATTTTACAAAACATTTAGGGAAGTGATAACAGGACCTTTGAAAGATGTATGCAATCAGGTACTTCAGGAAGCAAAGATTCCTAAATCGTGGTTAGAAGCAGACATCACTTTAATACCAAAAGACGAATCGGATACCACACAAATAGGGAATTATAGACCCATATCACTACTCAATGTTGATTATAAGATATTGGCATCTATTATGGCAGATAGGCTGAAGAAATTTCTCACACAATTTATACACTCAGATCAGAATGGATTCCTTCCAAAAAGGCAACTAAGAAATAATATAAGAATAATTCTTGACATATTGGAATATTACGATGTACATCCAGAAAAACAAATAGCACTGTTATTTTTAGATGCACAAAAAGCTTTTGATAACTTAAATTGGAACTATATGAAGAAGCAATTAGAGGGGATGCAATTTGGCCATAATTTCTTGAATATGATAAATGCAATATACTCTAAACAAATAGCAAGTATAATCATAAATGAAGAGAGGACAAGAAGCATTGAAATTACAAAGGGAACAAGACAAGGATGCCCATTATCACCGCTGCTATTTATCTTAGCATTAGAAACATTAAACAGACAAATAAGAAATAACCCAGAAATTGAAGGGACACGTATTAGGGATGAAACTTATAAGCTACAAGCATACGCTGACGATTTGGTATTTATTTTAGAAAACCCTCTGCAATCAACACCAAGGTTACTTAGCCAGATTGAAACTTACGGTGAAATAGCTGGATTGATTATCAACACACAAAAAACTAAATTTATAGTTAAAAACTTAACTCAGAAACAAAAGGACCAACTTACGAATACAAATATCCAAGTAGTTAAAAAAATAAAATATCTGGGAGTATATATCACAGCGAGATGCTCTACTCTTAAAGAAGACAATTACAACAAATTACTGGTACAGATTAAGCAGGAGTTGGAAAGGTGGTCTAAATTACAGTTATCTCTGTTAGGAAGAATTGCGGCAATTAAAATGAACATTTTGCCGAAGATACTTTTTCTTTTTCAAAATTTGCCGATCAACTTAGACCCAAAATTCTTTAAGGAATTGAATAGTGCTGTTTCCAAATTTGTTTGGCAAAAAAGTAAACCAAGAATTAAACGTAAACTATTGCAAGATGCAAAAGAAAGAGGAGGATTTGGACTTCCAAACTGGACCCTATATCACCAAGCAAATGCACTAATATGGATAAAAGAATGGGTACTTTTAAGGAATAAGAGAATACTGTATTTAGAAGGACATGATCTACAAATAGGGTGGCATGCATTTCTATGGTATGGGAAAACAAAAACACATAAATATTTTGAAAGAAATTTGATAAGGAAGTCACTATTGAGAATTTGGGAAAAGGTTAAATTAAAAATCTACACCAAAATACCCAGATGGGTTTCACCGATGGAAGCATTCACGTATCCCAATTTATTAAGTATGGAGAAAATAACTACCTATAATGAGCTCCTAGACTCTGAGGGAATTTTGAAATCGAGGTCACAATTAGTAGATCAAGGCCTGACTTTTTCATGGTGGCCATTAATGCAATTACAGTCGATTTACCACCAGGATATAAAGACCCAAGGATTCTACAAAGAGTACACAACATTTGACAAGATCCTATTAAAAACAGAAGAAAAACAAATCCAAAAACTATATAAATACCTATTGCAATGGGATATGCAGGATGAGGAGGTGAAAGACACCATGTTAAGATGGGCCCAAAATTTTGGTTACAATATTGAACTCCAAAAATGGCAGCGTTTATGGACGTTTAATCTTAAACTAACCTTGGCCACCGCATATAAGGAAAATCTTTATAAAATGTTTTATAGATGGCATATGCCACCAGCAAAACTTGCTAATATGTTCCCTAATGTTTCAAATAAGTGTTGGAAATGTAAAGACTATGAAGGTACTTATTATCATGCTTGGTGGACCTGTGACAAAGCTAAAACTTACTGGGTGAAAATACATACATGGGCTAAGGAAATTTTAAAAACACAATTAGAATTTAAACCGGAAATATTTTTGTTAGGCATATTGCCAAATGTGATACATAAACAAAAGTCTTATGTATTGTTACATATTTTAACAGCAGCTAGAATAGCATGGGCTCAGACCTGGAAATCTGAAAATCTCCCTACGGACGAGATGATTATTAAAAAAATAGTAGAATGTGCAGAAATGGACAGATTAACCAGAAGACTAAAAGGGCAAATAGAATCAACTTTCAGTGATGGTTGGGACTTGTTTTATGAGTGGTGGGAAACTAAAGTAATCTAGATTAAAGCAAGGTAGAATTAGAGGATAACTAGCCAATAATATGTCAATGAGAGAGAATCATCAAGCGAGACATGTCTTATTATAGATAAATTGTGGGTGTGTATTTTATGGTACCCCTTTTCCTTTTCCTTCCCTTTTCCCTTCCCTTCTTGTTATGTTGTGCATGTTACTGATTTGAGTTTCCATGTTTAATTACTTGTATGTTCAATAAAATGTTGAGGAAAAAAAAAAGGAAGGCCATGTGGGAGCCTACCTTAAAAGGGGGCTGCTGGCCATTACCCAGCCTCTTCGGATTAAGCAGTGTCCCACCCGCCCACCCTTTATTAAGGATGAGTTTACAGTAACCCCCCGCCAATCGCAGGGGATAGGGACCCACCCCACCCACGATGCAGGAAAATCCATGACATGCAGAAGCGGGGGGCGGGGGGACAATTGCGCATGCCGCTTGCTCTGACCTCCCAGGAGGTCAGGGCAAGTGGCACATGATTGGACAAAGGCACTGCGGCTGGGGAGCCCAGCGCTGGGGCTCCGCAGCCGGAAGCGCCTTTGCAATTGCACACCGCTTGCCCGGACCTCAGAACCATGAAAGGGCGAGGGACCACTGTACACTGGTTGCTTTGGGGCCGGATGGGAATTTTTGATCTTCTCTCAATTGGCAACAGGAGGAGCAGATGTGTTTTCGCCCATCCCATCCTTAACATTTATTTCAAGGGTCTGCTGTGGAATCTGCAGCAGCACTGGCCACACTGGCGGGTAGTGGTGGAAGGCGGGTGAGTTATTGGGGGGAAGGGACACCAGAAAATGGTGGGAGCTGCCCTGCCTCGCAGCTCTGGAGCCCCTGAGGACTCAACGTTGTGAGGTGGAAAAAGCAGGGGCCCACAGGTACCAATCACTCAGAGCCGGGAGCCTTGGGTGCTTGGGACTTGTAGGGCTTTCCGGAGTTTGTGTTTCATCTCCTGATTGGAGTCCAGCTGGGGCATGGCCAGCCCCAGGTGGACCAGCCTTCCACTGTACAAATAGCCCCCAGTTATACTGAAGTTGTGTTATACATTAATATAGTGTTAATAAAGCCCATGTTTTCACCAAAATTTCCTCTCTGCTTCATTACTCTGGGCTGGGTTGGGCAACTACTATTATAGGTTCCTTTCTGTTTATTTTTAGAATTCAAGCTACTAATTAAATTCACTTTCCTGGAATGTTTTTTATATAACACATGAATAGCTGGTCAAGTCAATTTGTGAACCCATTGTCCTTGATGCTTCATAGAAGAGTTCCCAGCTGGAACTGATTATGCTTAATCTTCATTGTGTTATCCAGGTAAAAATATTTCAAAGATAAGCATAAATAATTGCTGCTCTCATTTTATTTAAATCACAAATGGTAGTGTTATCGAACAAATGCAGATAAATAGTGGAAAATTGAGCACATTTTACAAAGTGAATTGTTTTATGAATAAGAATTGTTGTTGCACTGTGATGCAGATTTGTTTGCAATAAATAAGTGACTGTCTATTTAGAACCTTTCAGAAACACAAATTTGGATTGCTCATTTCAGAACACATTACGTACTTAGCCCCCAATATATATCCACATTTCTATAAATATAAGTTGCATCTTTCTTTTGAAAAGCCAACTTAAAATACAATCCTATGCATATCCTTGTACTCATTCAATTGGTGACAATTGTGTAGGGTTGTGCTGCTCAGTAGTTTTTTCTATTAGATTTGGAAAAAAGGACATTAAAAGGGAAATTCAGAATAGTATGGATCTCTAGTGGTGTTCCCCCCCTTAAAATAATGAAATTATGCTGAGAAAACATCTCATAGAAGATTTTGCTTATCAGTGTATCATACAAAGTAAGGTAAGGCATGCATGTGAAAATCCTGGATATAATAAGTATCTGTAAGACTCTTTCAGGGTGTGAGTGAATAGTGAAAATGAAGAAAAATAGCCAGCCTTCTGAGCAGAAGAACGCCTTTTAGACTTTCTTTTCTGCTTTCCCAGGGAAATGGTAGATATCATCAAAAAAACCCAATAATGATTGTGAATTCATTGGTATATTTACAAGCAAAACATCTGAGGCAAAATAAGAGCTAACAAGAAAAGTTAATATGGATTGATAAACCCCTTCCCCACTCTTGGAGAAGTAACTTCACTAACTCAGGGGGTAGATGTGTGGAGGAATGTGACTCAAAGCAGTAGAAGGACAAGGGATCGCTCAGAGAGTCTCGAACTACACTATCAATTTGAGTCTCCTTCCCTCATTACACCTCAGGACAAATGTGCAGAGGAACAACTGGTTCCATCTGAGGATCTCTCTGTCATCACAATTGATGAGATACAAGAAGACAAACAAGAGCAACAGACTAGAGACCTCTCTCTTAATATAGCTGATCAGGTGCATGTAGATTGCCAGGACCCTGCCTGCCACAGAACCTGACTCTGAGGGGTTAAATGGTGAAGAGCTGCTGGAGGAGCCTTGCAGCTCAAATCAGCAAGCAGCTGCATCTTATGACTCAATTGAAAACATATCTTCACCTCCTAGAAGGGCCATGAGCAGGATTCTGCAACGACCTGCTACCAGAACAGCTAGGGAAAGAGTCTTTCATGCTAGACGGAGAAACAGGTCGGCAAGCCCTGAGTACTAGCAGAAGCCTTTCCAGAAGTAAGGGTGTGTTTCCTGTTTTGGGATAAAGCTGGCAAGCTCACCTTGAGCTCTCCGTGGGAGTCACACATCACTTAAACTTGCAATCACGTTCCTGTTTGTTCCTGACCTTGGACTCTGTTTTCTGACTTTGGACAACAGCTTGATCTGTTCCCTTTGGCATGGCATCTGGTTTCTGTGAGATATTCTGGTTTTGACTTGGACTGGTCGCCCTCCTCTGCACCCGCTTGAGGTTGTCAACATCCTTTTTAAACTGAGGCGCACAGAACTGGACACAGTACTCCAGGTGGGGTCTGACCAGAGCAGAATAGAGTGGCACTATCACATCCCTTGATCTAGACACTATGGTTCTGTTGATGCAACCAAGAATCGCATTGGCTTTCTTGGCTGCCACATCACACTGCTGGCTCATGTTCAATTTGTGGTCCACCAAGACCCCCAAATCCCTTTCACAGGTACTATTCTCTAGCCAAGTGTCCCCCATCTTATATCTGTGCAATTCATTCTTTCTACCTAGATGTAGCACCCTACATTTCCCTCTGTTGAAATCCATTCCATTAGCTTTGGCCCAGACTTCTAATCTGTCAAGGTCCTTTTGGATTTTCATCCGATCCTCTACCCTCCCAATTTGGTATCATCTGCAAATTTAATTAGCATACTCTCTATTCCTTCCTCCAAGTCATTAATAAAGATATTGAAGAGCACTGGACCAAGAACAGAACCTTGGGGCACCCCACTGGTCACGTCTCTCCAAGATGATGAGAGACCATTTATGATCACCCTTTGCGTGCGATCAGTCAACCAATTACAAATCCACCTAAGAGTAGCACTATCTATCCCACTTCCTACTAACTTCTTAGCAAGAATACCATGAGGAACCTTATCGAAGGCCTTGCTAAAGTCCAGATACGCAATATCCACAGCATTCCCCTCGTCTACCATGCCTGTAATTCTATCCAAGAAGGAGATCAAATTAGTCTGGCATGACATGTTTTTAAGAAACCTGTGTTGACTTCTTGTAATGACAGCATTGTTTGTTAGATAATTGCAGACTGATTTCTTAATAATCTGTTCTAGGATCTTTCCGGGAATTGAAGTCAAACTGACTGGGCGGTAATTATTTGGGTCCTCTTTTTCCCCCTTTTTGAAGATGGGGACAACATTAGCCCTCCTCCAGTCGATGGGGACTTCCCCTGTTCTCCAGGACTTCTCAAAGATTATTGCCAATGGTTCTGAAATTACTTCTGCCAGTTCTTTTAATATCCTTGGGTGTAACTCATCTGGCCCAGGAGACTTAAATTCATTTAATGTTTCCAGATGTTCCTGTACTATCTCCCTACCTATTCTATGTTGCAATTCCCGTCCTGCCTCATCTACTCTTTGTCCCAGCGGATCTCCTTCTTCCTTTTGGGAGAAGACAGAGGCAAAAAAAGTGTTGAGTAGTTCTTCCTTTTCCTTGTCTCCCGTTAGTAACTGATTATCATTGCTACGCAGAGAGCCTATCGCTTCCTTATTTTTCCTTTTGCTGCGGACATAACTAAAGAAACCCTTTTTATTATTTTTAATGTCTCTGGCTAGTTTAAGTTCGTTTTGCGCTTTAGCTTTTTTAACCACCCCCCTGCATATATTAGCTGTTTGTTTATATTCCTCTTTGGTGCATTTCCCATTTTTCCATTCCTTGTACTTGTTTTTCTTTATAGTCAGCTGAGTTGAAAGTTCTTTAGTAAACCATTGTGGTTTCTTTAGACCTCTCCTATTTTTTTTCTTGTTGGAACAGTTTTAAATTGTGCATTTAATATCTCGCTTTTAAGGAACTCCCATCCATCTTGGACTCCCTTCTCTTTCAGTGTTTCAGTCCATGGAATCACAGCCAATAATTCCCTAAGCTAACAAAAATTGGCTTTCTTAAAGTCCAGGATTCTTGTCTGACTATGCTTAGCTTCACCTTCCAACTGTATAACAAATTCCAAGAGGGCATGGTCACTTTTACCTAACGTTCCTACCACTTCGACCCCATTTACAAGGTCCTCCTTATTGGTTAAGACCAGATCTAAAATGGTTTTGCCTCTGGTTGCCTCCTCTACCTTCTGGACCATGAAATTGTCTGCAAGGGCAGTAAGGAATTTGTTAGACCTTGCATTCCTAGCTGAGTAGGACTGCCAGCATATATCAGGATAGTTCAAATCCCCCATTACTACTACTTCTCTCCCTTTTGACTGTGTGGCCATCTGCTCACAGAAGGCATCATCGCACTCCTCGGGCTGGTTTGGGGGTCTATAATATACTTCTACAGTGACATCCCTCCTGTTTTTTACACCCCTGATTTTAATCCAAATACTCTCAACCTGCTTCTCCTGCTGTTTATTTTGTATTACTTCAGCAGTGTAAATGTCCTTAATATATAAAGCTACACCTCCTCCTTTCTTAGTCGGCCTGTTCTTTTGAAACAAGTTATACCCACCAATGGCCACATTCCAATCATACGTCTCATCCCACCATGTTTCAGTGATGCCAATTATGTCATATTTATTTTGGTGTATTAGGAGTTCCAGCTCTTCTTGTTTGTTCCCCATGCTCTGTGCATTGGTGTAGAGACATTTTAGGCTGCGAGCACTTCTAACCTGTCCTTTGCTTACCCTGCTTTTCCTCTCACTGGTTGTCTGCCCTACTTTTTGTCCTGCTCCTATTTCAACGTTTGGGGTATTCACCACAACCCCTTCTGAATCTCTCCCGTTAAGAGAATTTTCTCCCTCCCCCTGCAAACTCAGTTTAAAGCTCTCTTTATTAAATCTGCAATCCTCTTTGCAAAAATATTCCTACCAACAGTAGTGAGGTGCACCCCATCCCGGCCCAATATCCCATCTTTATGAAAAAGCAAACCATGGTCCAAGAATCCGAATCGTTCCTGCCGGCACCATCTGCGAAGCCAATTGTTTACCTCCACTATTACTCTTTCCCTTCGTGGACCACGTCCTTCTACAGGGAGGAGAGATGATATTACCACCTGTCCACCTATGTCCTTCAGCTTCCTACCCATTTCTTTGTACGCTTCTGCGATCTCCTGAAAGCTGTGTTTGGAAGTATCGTTAGTTCCTACATGGACCAAAACAAAAGGGTTAGAATCAGTGGGCTTGATGAGTCTCATGAGACTCTGTGTTACATCCCGAATCTTGGCTCCCGGAAGACAGCAGACCTCTCGATTTATTTTATCAGGCCTGCAGATAACCGCTTCTGTTCCTCTAAGCAAGGAGTCTCCAATCACCACCACTCTCCTCGTTCGAGGCTTGGTAGGTGCCTTTTGATGTACTGTTGGATTTCTCTGTGCAGTGTCTTCAAGCTGCCCTTGCTGCTCTGGGTGCAGTTCCTGGCCGATAGAGGAGAGAGGTTGGAATCTATTGTGCAGTTGCAAGTTGTCTGTCTGTTTCCTATTTTTTCTTTTTCTGACTGTAACATTCCTCCATTTATCTGTCTCTTGTATTTGTGAAACGCCCTCACCCTGATCTAGATTCTCCCTGATACTATTAATGACATGGTTTTCCTCTGCTTCCTGCCGCATCCCCTCCTGGTCCCTTAGGTTGGGAAGATTGAAAACACAGGCCTCCAGCTGCCTGACCTTGTCCTCCAATTGTTCCACCAGCTTGCACTTTGAGCAGATGTAACCCGGTGCCTGGTTTAGCATAAAAACAAACATGCCACAGGTGTTGCAAGTAACTACCTCTGCGCCCTGCCCCTCCATCCTGACTAATTGGTCACTTATTTGAGAATGGAAGACAGAAGGGAAAATCTAAAAGTTTTTTTTTCAGTTTTTTTTGTTTATTCGCGCTCTGGCAGGTGCGCGCTGCAATATTTAGCTCTCAGCCAACCTCGTGCAGTTCAAAATCTCAGCAACAGACTGCTAGTCACCGCCCCCAGCCAGCCTCAATGCAGATAAACAACTCCTTTGTTTTAAAATTTAAAGAGAAAATCCAGCAATATTTAGCTCTCAGCCAACCTCGTGCAGTTCAAAATCTCAGCAACAGACTGCTAGATGGAGAATCAGGTCGGCAAGCCCTGAGTACTAGCAGAAGCCTTTCCAGAAGTAAGGGTGTGTTTCCTGTTTTGGGATAAAGCTGGCAAGCTCACCTTGAGCTCTCCGTGGGAGCAACGCGTCACTTGAACTTGCAATCACGTTCCTGTTTGTTCCTGACCTTGGACTCTGTTTTTTGACTTCGGACTGGTTTCCTGGACAACGGCTTAATCTGTTCCCTTGGGTTTGGCATCTGGTTTCCGTGAAATATTCTGGTTTTGACTTGGACTGGTAATTGCTGTGAGTTGGATGCTGTTATTTATCTGGCACTTGATTTTTAGCAAAGGACTTGAACCTGCTTGACTCTCCACTAAAGACTTTGGCAATGAACTGAACTCTATCTGTGTGTGTGCTCTGTGTGCGGGGCTTGACATAGATGAACATGCTGCAGGAGAGAGGCTCCTTGTAATAGTGGATTCAATAATTAGAAATACAGAGGGATGGATCTTTGATGCACATGATAACCGTATGGTCACTTGCCTGCCAGGTGCAAAGGTTGCAGACATAACCAGACATCTAGATAGTTTGTTAGAGAGAGCTGGGAAGGAGCCAGTGGTCATGGTACACGTTGGTAACAATGATGTTGGGAAGGCCAAGCAGTCAGTCCTGGAAGCCAAATTCAGGATGTTAGGAAGAAGATTGAGGCCCAGGACTTCCAAGGTAGCATTTTCAGAAGTGCTGCCTGTTCCTTGTGCAGGACCTGCCAGGCAGGCAGAGCTCAGAAGCCTCAATGTGTGGATGAGGCAATGGTGTGGAGAGGAGGGCTTCAGATTTGTCAGGAACTGGAGAACATTTTGGGACAAGCCAAACCTGTCCAGGAGGGATGGGTTGCACTTGAATCATGATGGGACCAGATTGCGGGCAGTCAACATCAAAAAGGCTGCAGAGAAGCTTTTAAACTGATAACTGGGGGAAAGCTGACAGGAGCTGAGTGACATCCGGTTTGGAACACCTCGTCCCCGTGGAATGAGGTTGGAGAGGGTAGAGAATCACATAGAGAAGACATAGTAGGTATTAGCACAGGGAGAATAATGGGATGTGGTAGTTTGTCTATAAACAGCTGTGGAGGGGAAAGAATGCAGAAGCAGCCATTCTTGGGGGACACACTGTACAGGTACTTCTACACTATTGCTCAAAGCCTAGATGGGAGAAATTGAACATTTGGCAGGAACGGATAGCATTGATATAATAGCCATAACAGAACCCTGGTGGAATGCGGAAAACCAGTGGGATACAGCAATCCCAGGCTATATACTGTATAGAAGGGATAGAGAGGGACGGGTTGGAGGGGGAGTGGCCATCTATGTCAAAGAAGGGGTAAAATCCAACAGAATGGAGATTGACGGTGGAACTGACTCAACCATAGAATCACTGTGGGTCAAACTACCAGGTCCAAGGAGTGATGTGATAGTGGGGGTCTGCTAACATCCACCAGATAAAAACCTTGAGGGGGACCTTGAAATGAGGAGACAAATCATGAAGTTGTCTAAGAGGGATAGGATAGTAATCATGGGGGACTTCAATTATCCCCACATTGCCTGGGCCAATGTGATCTCAGGGCAAGAAAGAGAAACAGGGTTTCTCGACTTGCTGAATGACTGTACCTTAGAGCAAATTGTCATGGAGCCCACCCGAAAACAGGCAACTCTGGATCTAATATTTTGTGATACTCAGGACCTGGTCAGGGATGTGAATGTCACTGAGCCTCTGGGGAACAGTGACCATGCTGCACTTACCTTTGTCATGCAAGTCAGGAGAAGAGTGTCAAGCAAATCAAACACAAAAGCCCTTGATTTCTGAAGGGCAGACTTCCCTCAGATGAGCAAACTAGTTAGAAAGAGATTGAAATGGACGAGTGCATGGAGCCTGTTTAAAACAGCGGTAGTAGAGGCCCAGCACAAGTGCATACTGTAAAGAAAGAACAGTTCATTGAAGTCCAAGAGGGCACTGGCATGGTTAACGAGTGGCGTTAGAGAGGCACTAAAGCGCAAGGAGAGGTCTTTCCATAAATGGAAATCCTCCCCAAATGAGGAAAATAAAAAGGAACACAAACTCTGGCAAAAGAAATGTAAGAAGATGATAAGAGAGGCAAA
>JAHTLZ010002571.1:0-19826 GCA_023846285.1 Phrynocephalus versicolor
AAATTAAATCAAATACATATATTTAAATACTTGATGTTATAACATGTATTCTTGTGAAGGAAATATTTAAAAATTAGGTAATTTATATTAAATGTCATCACACTAATAGTCACTAAACAGAGTTTTCAACTGTGCTTACTGATAAATGATCAAAACAGACTAGCTCTCGTCTATAAAAGGTATCATTAAAACTACATGGAAGTTCAAAAATGAATAAAATGATTAAAAGGTGTAATATAACTGCATTGCAAACAAACATGTTAGATTTTTTGCAATCATGTTGCATTTTTGTGATTTTAAGAACAGATTTGATTTCTGTGAGATTCGCCTATGAAAATATTTTAATAGTATATATATTTTTAATCTTGAAAAGGCTTAATCATCAGCCATTCTATCTCTCTTGTGAATAATAAAATGAGTACATAATTTTTACAACTCAATGCTGCCTATTGTAGTGAGGAAAAAATAATATCTTCAAATTATGTCAGAATATTCAGAGTATGAACAGTGTGAAATCTGCAAATACATTATTTGCTTTCTTATTACTTGCTATTGATCCGCTAGTGTTACAAAATGTTAAACTGAAGTGTATATTGATGTTTATTTCTCAGTAAGTACAATATGAGTGCAAACACATATAACAAAAACCTTACCAGAGTCAGAACCAGACTGTGAATGAAAACTAAGAACAGCTCAGAAAGATAAGACTAACTGGTTTGTCACAGAGCTAGTTTTAATACTTAATAGATGATATAAAATCATTAATTAATCTCATGATCACCTTTTTATGTGCTTTCTTCTGTAATGCTGCACACATTATAGAATTACTTAATTGTAAAACACAGACAGCAATTATACTGTTCTTTGCAGGATGTAGATTCCAGAAGAAACTAATTATAAATAAGGAGTTGCCTATATTTAATATTTCTTGTACCAACATATAAGGCAAAACTAAATTTTGTTTGTACTACAACGAGACACAGCATCTTATCTGGGTGTGTGGCTTCCACAGGCCAGAAGCTTGTACTATTTTGATATGTGTGTGGGTTGTTTTAAAGAGTACATTTTTAAGCCAATTGTTTTAGTAAATTGGAAGAACAATCAACCTACCTACCTATTTTCCCTAGTAACATCTCTCTCTCTCTCTCTCTCTCTCTCTCTCTCTCTCTCTCTGTCTCTCTCTCTCTCTCTCTCTCTCTCTCTGTGTGTGTGTGTGAGAGAGTGAGAGAGAGAGAGAGAGAGAGAGAGAGAGAGAGAGAGAGAGAGACTGACTTGCAGGCCTGATTCCATACATAACAATGCAACTGAGTGATTAGTGTGTTGTTATTGACTGTTACATTTTTAACTATTGTTTGAGTTATTGTTCTATGTAAACTGCATCGGTGCAGTATAGAAATGTAAAAATGAATGAATAAATAAATAAATAAGTGAAGTAGAACCATATACTTTAAGATGAAATTCATATAGTCTAACTGCAGTATCTTTTTAGTAAAGCATATTCAGTGAGTGAACAATGGGAAAGATAGCTGTAGTTACTTCATACAGTAATCCTCCGCTTATCGTGGGGGTTAGGGACCGGACCTGACCTGTGATAAATGAAAATCCACAATAAACGGATGCTGGGCTGGGTTGGGACTATGGAAGCCACTTCTGTTTTTTTCCAAAGCCACTTCCAGTTCACTGGAAACAACTTCTGGTGCCTCCAACAGGCTCAGGAAGCCTGTTAGAGGCCCACTTGGGGCAGAGCCAGGCCTGGGGTAAGTGCAGAGAGCCTTGCCTTCATATACTGCGGTTCCACAATACACCATATACCGCAATATATGAACCGCGAAATGGCAGGGGAAGACTATAATGCTATATCTACTCAGTGCAACAAATGTCTGCAAATTAGCTATGCAATAAATTATGAATAGTTCAAGACAAAAGGCTCTGCATGTGACCAATCAAAAGATACCGTGTCCTTAATAGATATTCTATCTTGGAGGGGGGATAGAATTCATTATAGTAAAATGCCCGAATAAAGACAACATCTTCAGGACCCTCCGTAGAATTATAATAATGAGATTAAGGGATAGCATAATAAAAGCTTCAGTTGGAAACACCCTAAGAAAAGGAGAAACTCAGTTGATGCTATACAGAAACTCAACCATCTGATTTAACTGATCACTATGAGCAATGAGACTGGATGTTGGGGTGACCAAGCAGGGATTCTCCCATTCTTTTGTGCTACTGTCTATTATCTGTATCTTCAGTTGCCTAAATGGACTGGCATATGCAAGAAGACGCTTTTGTGTAAGAACATTTTGTTTTCTGCAGGAAGTGCAAGAAACACACTGCTCTTCTTCCAGCAAACTGACAAAGTTCAGAAACTAGAAAGTAAGATAAGTTCATGCTTGAACAAACTACTATATAGAATTACGAGTGCCTACTTTAAAACAGATTCATAGATAGTGCCGTTTGAATTCCAAAATGCAAGATATGCTGCAATATGCAATTACAAAATAATTTGTTTGTCTTAACAGATACAGTAACCCCCCGCTCTTTTGAGGTTCATATACTGCGGTCCCAGTATATTGCAGGACCAGAGTATATGAAAAAAGCACCCTGGAGAGGCCTGTATCAGGCATCCGGTACTTACCCCAGGCTTGGCGCTGCCCCAAACAGGCCTCCAACAGCCTTCCCGGGTCCGTCAGTGGCCCCAAAAGTGCTTCCCTCTGAACTGGAAGTGACTTCTGGATCGCTAGAAAGCACTTTTAGGTCCTCTGAGGTTCTCGGAAGCCATAAAAGTGCTTTCTAGCAATCCAGAAGTCACTTCCATTTTTCCGGAAGTCACTTCCAGTTTGGAGAGAAGCACTTTTGGCACCTCCAATTGGCCCAAGAAGGTTGTCAGAGGCCCGTTCAGGGCTGAAGCAGTCCTGGGGTAAGTACAAGAGGTCCCGGATGCCCCCCCCAGTCCCAATCCGGCCCTGCGTCCGCATATCACAGATTTTCAATTATTGCAGGTCGGGTCGGGTCCCTAACCCCCACGATAGGCAGGGGGTTGCTGTAAATGGTTTCAAAGAAAAGCCATTTTATCCCTGTGTTCATCTTGAGAATTTAAGAGAGAAGAAACTACATATCTCTTGGCTATTTTAATAGAGAATACACACATATTCATGAGCTTCCAATAGGATTTTTGAAGTTACATAATGCAGAACTATAGTGTGTTCTTGCTACAATTGTAATGTGTGAATGAGACCTCAAAATACAAGGACGACATACAGATACTAGAACAGCCATTTTGGGCTATTTTGCTCTTAGTTGCTTTCTACTGTATACCAGCTATCAAGCAGACTTTTGTGTTATCCATTCCTTCATATGCTTTGTATCCTAGTACAACAATGTGAGTATTCTTCTTTTCTCTGTGTTGTTTTGGCTTATTTGTTTGTTTGTTTGTTTGTTTTATAAACTAGAGAACAATTGATGCCAAACAGAAGTATGAGGAGTAACGAATATTTTTGGTTGGTGTAATACTTAAAAAACTAACCTGATTCATATTTTATCATTGCATTTTCTTTTCTTTTCTTGTTGAAGTATCAGTATTGAGGAATACAGAAATATTGAAATTAATCAGAATTATTTCAAGGAGATGGTTTCCAATAACAAGCAAATCTGTTTACAAGTACAATTTGTGCTGAGATAAAATAAACTATTTAAAATCAGCTGGTGACCACAAAATAACTGTGGAACAAATCCTTTAAAGCAATCAATCATCTTTACAAAATACATTTGGATGCATGCATTTTCTTCCTTTCAAAAAGTGTGTGCTTGAAAGGAACTGAAACTTTCACCAGCTCTTTATTCTCA
Organism: Phrynocephalus versicolor; assembly: GCA_023846285.1. Classification (NCBI taxonomy): domain Eukaryota; kingdom Metazoa; phylum Chordata; class Lepidosauria; order Squamata; family Agamidae; genus Phrynocephalus; species Phrynocephalus versicolor. Next base: position 3,847 of record JAHTLZ010002571.1, read on the forward strand.
GCTACTATTTGGCCATTTTAACCTTAATTTGTATGCACATCCCATAGTGGCATTTTGACACCTGACCTCAAATCCAAGAGGTCTTATGGTTTCCCCCACTGAAAGATCTCATTTGAGATGCAATGCGTGCCCTATCGTGTTTCTGTGAGCCTTTAGGATTCCTTCTTCCCTAACATCCAAAAGACCAAGGTTAGTCTTCAACTTGGATTCTGCATGCAACTACACAACTTTGTAGCAAATCAGATCCATCCAAATACAGGGCTTTGTAATAAGTCACTCCGTACTGAAGCAATAAGCCTGCAGGCAGTTCATAGTTTACTTTTTTCACGTGCATGCTTTTTTCTTAAGCTTACATCTACTTACCGACATGGCTGCATGGTCATTGTTGTTATTCTGAGAAGGAAACCAGTAAGGCAATCAAAACAAGCAAGCAAAAAAAAATAAAAATTAAACATACTGTCAATATCAAATTACATTTTGGTAAACGTAACTAGGGGAAGATTTTGTTCAGTGGCCAGAAGTAGCATCTGAGATTTAAAAGAATGTGATCTGCCTCGGTTACATAGAAGGTTTTGTAAAGTCAACAAATCCTTCTGTTTGCAGCTGTAAAAGGAAACAGATACACAGGCACTAACTGATATTCTGACACACTGAGGAACTAATACAAAGCACAGTGCTAAGCGAGAGACTTAGGGCAAGAACATATTCTACATAGGCAGTATCTTCCAGCACATCATCTGGAAAGATTTACCTAATGTTATTTAAAAAGATTTTGGATCATATTGAATTAGCCCAATAATTTCAGAGTTCTTTAAATGGATCCAAACCTCTGCAGATGGTATTCTACTAATGCATGGGGGCTTTTAAGCTTCCAGCAGCAGACCTCTGTGCCCTCTGGAGCAGCACCCCATGGGGTGTAAGAAGCAAGGGCTAGAAGGATCTATCACCCTGTGGCTATGTGCATGCAGAACTGCTTTCTGCTCACATTTGGGGGAAGGGTTGCATCACAACCATTTATCATCAATCTGTTATTTGGCTACATTACCCAAAAAATGCTGAAGGGGTAATTTGTGTCTATTCAATTACATTTATATATATATATATATTACATAATTATATAATTACATTTATATATATATTTAATAATGAACTGCCAAATTCAAATGTTTATTTTCAGTGCAAATGCAAAATGCTATATTTTACTTCATTTTTAAAAGTTCAAATGTTATTGCTGTCAACTAGCAACATATATCAAAACAAACAAACAAACAAACAAACAAGTTTTTAGGGGAACAAAGCACCTCCAGGAATCAGACACAGCACTGCAGCTATGAGCAAAAGCTTCAAGCCATAGGAATAGTTGCCTTTCCAAGGAAATATCGGGCAAAAACAAGACAAAAATAATAAATAGTGAAGAGAAAATGAAAATTAATGAAGACAAAACCACTGTGGCGCGTTGAAGAATAACTGCCATATTTTAATGAGAACTTTTGTGGACAAGTCTACTTGTTCAGACTGGTGAAAGGGTAATGAAACATCGCTGTAATATAGGCTGCAGATGTATTAAAGAGGCTTTAAAAAAACCCAACAACCCTTAGTTACGGTAATCTTAAATTACAGACTATCATTGCATAGACATAACTATTCACAGATAAATTTAGAAACCTTAGTACCCCATTTTTCTTTATATTAGTCTCTGTTCATATTATTTTCATATCTGACACTTCCCTCCACATTTTTATAATGATAGTAAGAGATGGAGAACCAAGGTAAGACAGACAATACATCCAAGAGAAGGTGTTTCAGAATGTATGGCAAAATACAAATTAACAAAGTCTAAGAAAAACTACATATCATTCTAAAATAAATAGATGTACCTCAACATTTGGTTGCCCTGATACTTATGGAAAAATAACATGGTTTCTCATGGCCGAAATGTCAGGTAACCATGCATTTTACCTTACTATCTATTTGAACTGCATGAAAAATATACATCATATGGAAAGCTGTATTATATTCAAATGAAGGAGAGTTAAATTTGTTGGATAAAATATCAATGATTTAAGTATGCAGGCAACACCATGTTATTAGGAGGAAGCAAAAATTACTTGAAACAACTCCGGAGGAAAGTTAAAGAAGTAAGTGCAAAAGCAAGACTACTGTTAAACATTAAGAAGACAAAAATCAGATATACAAAAGAATGATATAAGTTCAATGTTTTCAATAAAGAAATAGCAATTGTCAAAAAAATTCTGTATCTTGGTTCAGTCATCAACTCAAACAGAGACTGAAGCCAAAAATCAGAAGACAACTGAGACCTGCAAGGGCAATTATGAAGGCACTAGAAAAGAAACTGAAGTGTAAGGAGGAGTTACTGAAGACTTGGATGAAAATAATCTACACTGTGGTATTTCCAGTTGCTAAGCATAGAAATGAAAGCTGGACATTGAAGAAAGTTAAGGGGGGAAACAATTCAGCTGAAATGTGTTGTTGCATATAAATGAATCTGAAACCTCAAATTAAGCCTGAAACCTACCCAGAAACAAAATTCACTGAACTGACACTATCATAGTTGGGGCACATTATGAGAAGCAAGATTCTTGCTGAGAAATGTTGAAAACAGGAAACAGAGAAGTTCAAAAAGAGATGAACTGAAATAATAGAGGAAGTCACTGTGAGTTTACAAAAGCTGACCAGGGCTGAGGATGACAGGGCCCTTCACAGGTCATTAATTCATCAGATGATGGAAGCAACCTGATGGCATATAAGAACAACAAATTATCTTTAAAACTAACGTTTTTAATTTTAGTACATGTTTCTGTGGATTCCAATCAACTTCTTCAGGCACAGCCTGAATCACTAAACTTTTAGAATCCATTATCCAGAAATAATAAGTCCAAATTTTGCTGATCACCTGAGCAGTGCTATGGTTGGGAAGGGGGGTGTTGTGTGTGTGTTTGTTAGAGTTTTTAAAAAAAAATTACTTGTGCCTGAGTGCATCTCTAGTATATGAGATGCACCCAGGCACAAATACTTTTAAAAAAAAATGATTAACACAAGCACTCACAGAAACACACATCCCTCCCAAACCACAGCACTGCTCATTGTTAACAGAAGAACACAGCTGACGAAATCAGAGCCAGTTCATCTCCAAAGAACTATATACATTTCTCAAGATATTCCCTTTAGCCATGCCTCCAGACAGAAATAAATTTCATTTAGTGTAGTATTAAGTGTTAAGTGGGGAATAGTGGCTTAGCGGACTAAGGTGCCAAAACAGTCAGCTGCAAAGTTGGCAGCTTGGTGGTTCAAATCCTGGGTGCCACACAGCGGAGTGAGCTCTCGCTGTTAACCTCAGCTCCTGTCAACCTAGCAGTTCAAAAGCATGTAAAATGCAAGTAGATAAATAGGTACTGCCATAAAAAGTGGGAAGGTAGAATAGTGTTTCCGTGCAGCCATACTGGCCACGGACTTGCACAACACTGGCTCTTTGGCTTGAATATGGAGATGAGCACCGCCCCTAGAGTCAGACATGACTAGCATGCATGTACGGGGGGAACCTTTTTACCTAAGTTCTCAAAATCTAGTTTTGAAAAATGAACTTTCTCAATTTATGATGAACATGCAAGGTATAAACGAGAGAGAAGTAATGAGCTTCTTTTCTGAGAAAGATGAAAATTAAAGGTCAAAATTTTCAGCTAGTAACAGGTAATCAATATAATGTAGAAAGAAATTGAGTTTGGGTCTGGACTCAATGGTGATTCTGCCTTCATAAAAAGCACACACACTTTGTGCAAAGGAGGACTCCACCACCTAAGCCAGAGTTACTTTTTTGGCTTACAATTCTAGAACTATCCTTGCCAGCATGTTAACTGGCCATGGTATAGAATCATAGAGTCATAGAGTTGGAAGAGACCTCAAAGGCCATCTAGTCCAACCCCCTGCCATGCAGGAACCCCCATCACAGTGCTCCCACCTGCAATTCATATTCAAAAAAAGTAGCTTCATCAAAGTCTACTACTCATTGATGATTTGATTCTGTATAAGAATATTCCACATGCTTACTGATCAGTGAGAGAAAGCTCTCCCCACCCACAACTACATGGCAAGTGGAGGACAAAGCGCAGGAGCTATTTGCAAACTCTGGGGGAGTTTTTGTTTCTCTCTCTCTTTTTTTTTTTTCATTTTTGAGAGGAGACTGATTTCTATACATAAATTGATTTCCATTAATTTTCTTCTCTTCTGCAAGAAAGTGTTTCTAAAGATAGGAAGCTTACTGACTTTGTAAAAGTAGCTGTTTCAGTTATAGTGTTTTGTTCCTCACTACCAACTATAATGATCCTAAGCCTTTTGAGTGATGCAGTTTAGCAAAGCCTCCACATGACTCCTAGAACTTTTCCTCTTAGAACAACCCTGTAGACATGGGCACGACTTGGCGAAATTCTCGTTTCCATTTCCGTTCCTCGTTTCCATTACGTAACGGAAACGGTAACGATAATTAAGCCGTCACAACTTGAACTCGAACCAATAAAAGAAAAATTTGGTCTGAGTTGTCGTTCATGCCATTGCAGCGATCGCACGATGCTAAGCGGCACAGCAAAAATGTTTTTTAAAAAAGCAAAGCAAAGCAAAGTGTTCTGCTTATATACCGCCCCATACCACTTTAAGTAGTCTCTGGGCAGTTTACAAATTTAATTACAGTGTGCAGGCTACACATTGCCCCCCCCAGCAAGCTGGGTACTCATTTTACTGACCTCAGAAGGATGGAAGGCTGAGTGAACCTTGAGCCTGCTACCTGGGATTGAACCCCAGGTCGTGAGCACAGCTTTACCTGCAGTACAGGCATTTAACCACTGCGCCACGAGGCCTGATTCCCGGCCAAAAAAGCAGGCGGAAATATGCCTGCCTGAGTGAGGGCACCTACCAGAGGGGTGGTTTCTGGAGGGGGGTCCCCGCCCCCCCTTCTCCTGTCCTGGGCAGCTCTGGTGGGGGGCATCCTCATCGTCTCGGTATGCCATGCGGTGCGGGCGGGGGATCCAAAATGGCGACCGCAATATTTATTTTGAAATCATGGTCCAAAAACACACCAAAGCACCACAGAAACAAGCAAAAATTAGCTATTTTAACTGCCTGAATTTTTACAGTAGCAGCAGTGGTTTTTTCTTACAACAAAACGTCTCCATTGATTTTATTTTATTTTTATTTTTATTTTTTTACACCTGCGCAGTGCGCAATGATGGGCTGGCCATGGGATGGGACCATGCAATTTTTTGGAGCCATTCCACCAATCGCATGGCCACTTGGCCAGGTTTTGACTGAGACTTCTGGGATGTGCCAGTCGGGCATAAAAAGCCCACCAACCCTAAGCCTAAGCCTAAGCCTAAGCCTAAGCCTAACCCATACGCCAGTTCACTGTCCTTCTTAGTGGGCCAGAGGCACCCAGAGGTGCAGCCCACTAACTCACCCTAACCTTACCCATAACCCTAAGCCTAGCCCTTGCCCTAACCCCAACCCTAAGCCAGATCTGTACTCACATTGCACTACTACGCAAGTACACTTCCCTTCTACGTGAGCCAGAGGGCGCCCAGAGGGATTCCTCTCTCACTTTGCTCCCCAGTCCAAGTGCACCAGTACGCCAGTATGCTGTCCTTCTTAGTGAGTCAGAGTAGAAGCACCCAAAAGAGAGGTGCCTCTGCCAGTGCCACTTGATACGCATATGCAATGGCTGGCTACACGTACCATTCCTTTTCCCTTTGTAGCGGGCCAGAGGAGGCACCCACCCCAGAGAGGTGCGTCCAGGAGCCCGCTAAATGCCTTCCCTTTGTAGCGGGCCAGGGGAGGCACCCACCCCAGAGAGGTGCGTCCAGGAGCCCGCTAAATGCCTTCCCTTCATAGTGGGCCAGAGGAGGCACCCACCCCAGAGAGGTGCCTCCAGGAGCCCGCTACCCTCCCCCCCCTAAACCAGTACTAACGACAGACGATAAACGACAAACAAAACGACAAAGTTTTCAAAAATTTCGCGACAAATGGAAACAAGCCGAAACGGGCCGGCTCCAACACACGACAACTCGAAACGTCATTTTTCCTGGTCGTGCCCATTTCTACAATCCTGCCATATTTTCAAGAATGCAGACTCCCCCCCCCAAAAAAAAAAAATCCCTGAGTGAACCGTACTGGTTCAGAATACACCAAAACAAAAAATGAGATGATTAGAATAGAACCCTTGCCTCTGATTAGCTAGCTTTTTTCATTCAAAAGTAGCATTTCTCATCTGTAAATTCAACTAAGATGGACAGAAGGTAGCCTAGAAGCACCTGTTGCAATCTCTGTGGGTGGTGGGGCTGGCAGGCAGGGGTGGGGGTGACGGTGGAGGCAGTGGGGGTGGGGCAATGGCAATGGGGCAGCAGGGGCAGCGGCAGGGGGGGGTGGCAGGGGTTATGGCAGCAGCGGTGAGGTCGGTGATGGAGGGGTTGGTAGGGCCGGCGGCGGCAGCAGCAGGAGCTGCAGGGGTGATGGTGGCGGTAGAGGGTGGGAGGGGTGGGGGGCAAGGACAGGGTGGTGGTGATGGCGGTGGCAATGGCAGCAACGGGGGCAAGGGAGACAGCGGCACGGGCGGTGATGGCGTTGGGGGCGGCAGGGGGGGCAGCTGTGGAGGGGGCAGCGGCAGCAATGGTGGCGGTGGCGGTGGCGGTCCCGCCGGCAGCTCCCCCAGGCTGGCTTGCTGGGCCTGTTTGGTGTCTCTGGCAATCGGGCCCAGCAAGCCGGCCTGGGCCCACCTCTGTGGCCACCGCACATGCTGTTAGAAAACTCAAACGGTCCCAGCAGGCCGGCCTGGGCCCACTGCTGCCACTGCTGCTGGAGAGGACGAGTGGGGGGAATTCCCCACAACACAGGGACCTGGCGGGCAACCCCTGAAGGCGCCGTGGACGACTGGTCGCCTGTGATCAACGTCTTGGGCAGGCCTGCTATATAGAACTAGAAATATGTGCACAGCCAGTGCACTAAATACATCATGAGCCGGAACCTCAGAAAATTACTTTTACTTCTGGAGTAAACTAGTGGAATTAATTTTAATAGATATCTATTGCTGAAAATAGAGATGAAATCCTGAAACAAGACCAATAGTGGACGTACCATTTAAAATAACTAGGCAGGGCCAGCCCAGCTTCATTACTGAGCCCTGATGAACCCCATGATGTAAACACCATGGGGCCAAGCAATTGTCCCCCAGCATCACCTTCTGAACACGGTCAGCCAGGAAGGAGCAGAACCACTGCAAAACAGTGCCTTTGACTCCCTGCCCAGCCAGCTTATCCAGAAGGACACCATGGTCAAAGGGGTCAAAAGCCGCTGAGAGGTCCAGGAGTATCAACAGCATTGCACTCCCTCTGTCTCTCTCCTGACATAGGTAATCATACAGGGCAACCAAGGCAGTCTCTGTACCAAAACCAGGCCTGAAACCTAATTGAAATGGATCCAGAAAATCCGTTTCACCCATCAGCAAATGGAATTGACCGGCCACCAGCTGCTCCAACACCTTGTCCAAATAAGGGAGGTTTGCTACTGGATGGTAGTTAACCACCAGCCCTGGGTCCAGGTAAGGTTTTTAAATGCGAGGTCTAAATAGCACTTCTTTCAAGGCAGTAGGGACCACTCCCTTTCTTAAAGAGGCATTCATGGTCTCGAGGACCCAGGGAGCAACCCCCCCCCCGGCAGAGCTTTCAATTAGCCAAGAAGGGCAAGGGTCAAGCGGCATGGTGGTAGAGCAGACAGATCCAAGCACTCTGTTCACATCCTTGGGTCTCAACAACTGAAACTCATTCAATAACACTGGACCTAAGCACAGCACGCTGGACATATCCCTTGATTCTACACCAATGGTGTAGTCCAATTCACTGTGAGTCTGAGTGATTTCCCCCTCAAAGTGAACAGCAAACTCATCACAGCAAGCTGACAAGTAGTCCAGGATCTCCACCGGAGATATTTCTAAAAAGCTTGTTATCATGTGCACTAGTTATTTTGAAACAAACTAATTCACAATAATGATGCCTTATCTTACCATTCTCCTACCTTCAAGACAAATAGGAAAATATGGTATGATGAGGTTACTTTCCATGGACTGGCTTGTAGCTTTGAAATGCTTGAGACTGGCTTGAAAGCAAGTTGCATAACCTGGACCTCTAATATTTCATCAGGACTAGCTAAGAAATCTTCTTTCTATGGTCCAATAGAGAGATAGTACAACATACTAGCTGAAGTCCCAGTGCTGTAAACTTACAATGCATTATGAATTAAATTAATTTTTCACCCGATTCCTCCCCCTTCAGGTTCTAAGATTCCCTAGGGATCCCTTTTCTCTGGAAAGCCATTGGGAGACTCAGGATGTGGTGGGGGAAACATTTTATACCGTAACATTTCTACTGTGATTTTCCAATATTAAAGCCCACTCCCCATCCTGAGCCTTCCCAAGGTTTCCTCAAGAGGCTCCAAACCTGAAGGGTTATGTTTTAGACATTTTAATTCAATTATATCAAAGATTTCCATCACTAGATGGTGGCATCCAGCTCACATGATATAAACTTATGCCATCAGAATGTCAGCTACTGATACCTTTGCCAATGTTAAGAAACTGGGTAAAGATTCCCCTACACAAAAATCCTTTCCTCTTTTAACTGTGCCACTGCATCAGTACTGACAGCATGAACATCAGTTTCCTGTACGTCACAGTGGCCCTGCCGAATGCCTCTGGGAGCTCACAAGACTAGATATCTGCCTCCTGATACCACTCCCATGCATCTGGCCTTTGAAGTACCCTGTTTTTTTTAAAAAAAAACCTGGAGATTACACAGTCACATCATGGCTTGTGACTATGGTTAAGCTGAATGAGAATTCATTTAGAAAAAAATCAGGACTTGAATCTGATTTGCCAATCCAGGATAATCTCTGGGTAGAACCAATGTAAGCAATAAGCATCAAAATGAGTGAAAAGTGTTTATGCAAACCTATAGCTCATTCCTCACTTGTTAACCAGTGAAAAATATCACAGCAGCCTTGTCCAGATACAAGTCATCACATAATATCAGGAAAACCAGTCACAGACAACATAAGGTTCACACTTTCTTCTTCCATCTACACAACTGCAACAAATTAGAAGAAGGGGTGGAAAATCATTGAACCTCACTTTCATAATGCAAAAACTACACATAAATGTTATCATTGAATAAAGTAAATGTCCACATAAACTTTACACATCTGCTACAACATGTCACGGTCTAAGTAGATCAGATACACAACCAGACTGGATCTTTTCCCCATGGCAGCTGTCAACGTATCTTTAGAGTACATATAATAAGAGAATTTGCAGTTGCTTGCACTTTCTGTACTTACAGGCAAGTGAGTAAAAACCTGAAAAGTGCTTCTTAAGAAGTTAATAAGATCCATTAAATAGCCACTGGCTCTCCCGTCTGGTTCTCCCATTGTCCAGTCATAATCAGCAAGCTGAATAAATTCATCAATTTTTTGGTTAAGTTTGGTATAAATCTCCCCTTCAGCAGCATGTCTTGCATCCTGAAAAAATAGTATGATTATATGTAAGTTATGCCATCGCAGACACAATTCCTTGTTAGATGACATGTTAAAAGAGGTGACACGGGACAAGGGGGAAAAAAATAAATATTTTAGTCTGAATTGTAGTATATCACTTAAAAAATAGCCACCAACAATAAAGTAAACAAATTTTAATTACAAAGGGATGCTGATATTTGGACTTGCTTTTAAAATCCAAGTTATGAATGTATAAGGTATTGACACCTAAAAACAGCTTTAAATACTACTTGGTTTTTAACTGTACAGTTTCAAGACTATCTGAAGGGAATTCAAACTTAAAATAATATATTTCCTATTCATTATTATTTGTTTGTCATGTTATGGGTTTAGAAGCAAGCTTTTTTGGAAGGAGGGATTATGAATAAAAGAACATTGATGGGGCTTCCATCCATCAGAAAGCTTCCTAATTAATGCATATGTTCCAAGAAAAAATAATTATTAGATGGCTAAAGAAAATATTTGTCTTATATTATGCAAGATCTTTAAAAAAAATTTATAAATTGCTATTTCTGATAGTATACCTATCCAGGTATTCAGCTTAATTGTCCTGGATGTATTAAGGAATTGATGCTCATTAGAGATGCAGATGCTTCACAACTAATCTTGTCCATGAATTCTGGAATGGTCCAGACACTGAAGAATTTTGGAAATTAATTCTAGACATAAAGGGAAGATATAACACCTGCCTACTATTTAGTCCTAAAGTTTTACATCAGAGTATGGAAATTTTAAGCTGGTAAAATGAAATGAGATATAGACAAATTGTCTAAAGAAATAGGATAGGCCACTAAAAGTGCAGTCTTATACATATTTATGCTTATCTACTTGCAAAGAAAGTCTTACTGACTCTGATCATACTTATTCATGGGTATATGTATATAGGATTGTAACTTGATATAATATGCTTTTGCATGGCATAAAGAACTGCAGGATAACTCAATTGATGAAATGTATTAAGCTTTCTATAACAAGGTATGTATGGATTAATCAAAAAAGGATTTTCCACTACAAGTAAAAGATATGCATTGGTGCAATTCTCAGGGGTAAAAATAATAAGTTTAAGTAATATAGAGAGCAGGAGGAAGAAAAATCTACAAAGGATATGGCGTGCCCTTATAACCTGGCTGGCTTTGTTTGCAATTAATTTTGGATTTTCCCCCCCTAGGAGCTTAGACACCACAAATGACAGTCACAGCATGACCCTACAGATAGATAATGTGTATATAGTTTGATATAGAGGATCTCATTAAACCTAAGTATAAGGAACATACTATCCAATTTCCTCCTTGTCAGCTTAACTTTTTTCATTTTATCTTTTATTTATCTCAGAATAGAAAAAAAAGATTAAGCCAATGTCAAAAATTCATGGCCAGCAAGTTCCTTACAATTTTGTTTTCAACATATTCTGTACGTGCACAAAACATAACAAAATAGGAAAATGAACATTTTATTTTGTTTAATGAAGAAGGGGGAAATTGCTACAATTTATTTAATCTACACAACAGTTTCATTCTTACACCAGTCATTAAAAATATAATTTGAGCTCAAACTTTCCACTTATCCAACATTTTATTGCAGGAATACACAGCAGTTAGAAAAGGGCTGTAGAATTTGTAGCTTCCTCATCCTTGATAGATTGCACTTCCCATCATACCCTCAACATTGGGTATGTTTGGCCAAGACTGATGAGAGTTGCAGTTCAACAATCTCTAGAGAAGTCCCACTTTTCGAAACAACTAAACTGTTGAACATAAAAATACTAAATAGGCAGGGCAGGGATAAGTACACCTCTTAACATGGACTGGTTGAAATTCAGTAACATCAAGTTATGCCGTGTAAGTCTCATGTCATCGGCTGTAGTATCTTAGGCATTAACAGTTTCCTATTCTTGGCCCCACTACAAAGATTTGAAGACTCGCGTTGGATCTCTTTGGTCCTTGGGAAGCCTGTATTGAAATCTTAAATGTCTGAAAATTGCATTGCTTGATCACTATTGCACCGTTTAGTGCTAGTGGCAAAAATGCTCAGATAGTAATATTAACTGTTCCTATGATTGAAAATTCCGAAACAGAATGCCAAAGGTTCTTTGAGCATTGCTTTATTCTCCCAGTGTCCTCCCTTAACCTTGATGACAGAGATTAATTGTAGAATTTGATAGGCTTAGCTTTCAGACTTGGTTGCAAAATAAAAATACTAAAGACAGAACTATCCCGAGAAGACATAATCCTGTTTAGGTTGTCAACCTGTGAAATCCTCCCCTGTTCAGGTATATACATAACACAGTAATTATTTGAAACTCAAGATTTATCAGTTGGGCAAATGAGTCATGCCTGTTTTTGTACATTTTTCTTTTAAATTACATTATAAAACATTCCAGATTTTTAGAACCACTTTAGAAACTAGGCTATGCTTTATATGATCATTCCACTTAAAAAAAACTGTTAAATACAAATTATTATCCTCTTGGAATCATTAACATTAAGATCCATTAGGAGAGTGTGTAAGATCCAGTACATGATATGATCTATCAACTGTTCAAACTAAAATAAATAAAAGGTTCTTTCAAATAAAAAGCTTATGACTGAAACGTAATGGCAATCTTATACACTTTATTTTTGACGAGACCCTACTGGACATAGATAACCTTTCGTATAAATAAACAAACACAGAAAAAGAGAACCCGGAGCTATCTAATGTTTACTTTGCAATCTCTAGAATGTACATGTAGTACATACAGTGGTACCTTGAGATATGACCACCTTGAGTTACAAAAAAACTTGAGTTACAAAAAAAAATTGGAACTGGGGATGTGCCGTTTTAAGAAAAAATTTAATGGAATGCCCTGCTTTACATTGATTTCATAAGCCATTGCGAAAAAAGTATACCCAGGATGCATTGCACTCCCATAGCTCATGGAGGGGTGAGAGGAATTGAAGCACTTTTTTCATTGAGTTTTGGAACCATTCTGAACTTTTTTTGCAGTGTTTATTTTTATTTTTTACTAATTGAACTGTTTTGCTGCATTTCTTAAGTGGTGGAAAGGTAGGGAGCTGATCATCGTCATTTCCATGCCTTTTTCTGTGCAGATGTTGGGGTGGTGGGGGTGATCTGATCATCGCTTGCTTGCTTGTTTTCTGTGTGTTCCGCATTGAGTATTTGGGGGTTCTGCTGTGCACAGCTTTTTTATTTTTTACTTTTTCTGACCTCTGGAACAGATTAATTTGTTTCCCATTCATTCCAAGGGAAAACTATATTTCAAGATACAAAATTTTCACATTACAAAAGTTCCCATAGAATGGATTAAATTCATCTCTTGAGGCACCACTGTATTCTATCTTTCAAATTTGGAATAATTCATATTTGTTTTGCTCATGCACAAAATGCCAATTTTGCAAGAAGCATTTTCATCCCAATTCAAATATTTATCTCCTATAACCGACCTTATTCTGTGGATTCTTTCTGGAATTACTTTGAAGGCCAGGAAGAAAAAGATTTTGGACACACAAATCATTTTTGTTCAAGCAATGTCTGATGGACATTTTTCTATCCAAAATCCTCCAGGGTGCTGAAGACAATATTTAGCTCCTTTCAGCAGCCCAAAGACTCTAATGCTCAGAGGTTTTCAAGGAATCAGAGACTGCATTATATCCAAGTCCGACTGTATAACTACATCTGCAGGTTTCAAACAGTCAGTCCAGAGGAGATGAGTGAAGTCATTAATGCAAGGTATATACTGCAAAGCAACGATTTCAGCTAGGCTTATATTATGGCTGGTTGCAGACAAGTCAGTAGTGGGTGAAACCACTGCTCTCCTACTTCTTCCCACCAATTATGCTTACTATCTTTTTTTAACATACAGGTGTGACAGCTCATATAGACATGAAAAACATCTACAAAACATATTGTAGTATGGTTTCAGTTTCAATAACAGTCTTGGGAGAACTACCAGATTATCTGGCAGGCCAGAGAAGCAAAAGTTGTTTTAGGTTCCTAACAAAAAAAGTACAGGAACAGAAGAATGAAGAAGGGCTTGAAATGGGACTAGGACGGGGTGCCCAAACTTCTTGTAAGGAGGATCAGATTTGGTGGCTGAGAATGTGTCAGGGGTCGGTTGCTCCCCAACCCTGCCCCCCCCACTGCAAGCCCCACCCACTTTCTTTAAAAAAAAACATGGGGTGAAGGAGGGGGAGGGAGGGGCAGACCAGCCAGCCACGGGCCACTCAGAATGGCCTGACGGGCCGGATTTGCCGCCGCCGCCCCCCGGGCCGGACTTTGGGCAGGCCTGGACTAGGGTATCTGTGTGTTGCAGCAGACCCTATAACCACCCCTTCCAACCTTGAGGTCACAGGCTAAAGGCTACAGTCCAGAGACATACCATAAGTAAAAAAGTTACATTCTTTCTTGTGTTTTTCATCCACATAAACCTCACAATCTCATCACTTGGCTAAAAAAAAAGCTACCAACATGTATAATCAAGTTTGAGAAATGTGTAGGTGTGAGTTTGAAGATGTTGGCAGAAAAAATATTCCAGTTTTGTCTCCTCCCAAATATGATCTCATGAGTATGTATGATACATAGCTCACTATGGATTAATTTTAATAAGATAATGCCATTTTAAATTACATCAACATTTTGAAAGTGATGACATCTAAACTCATCATACGTCTGGGTTCATTTCATCTACTTCATTGTTCATCTAATGCACTAAACATTCCTTTTGTACATTTTACCAGTCTGAAACTGTCCCCACAAAGTCTGCATAGTGTTTCATAATGTTTTTAGTGCAGTTATCTGATGTTTTCATAACATATATCCCAAAACATAAGACTAAAGCAAGCTATATCAAGAAGAAATTAATCAGGCTCCCTAGATTGGGACTTGAATAGTTAAAAAATTAAAAAAGACATCTCACATACCTTAAATGTTGAAAGACCATAGAGTCTTGCAGTATGAAGAGTCTCTTGAGAAATATTTGTAATATTAGTTATAAAATCCTCAAGATACTTGCATGCTTGTTCCAAATGAGTTGTATTTATGATAATTTGCACCAGCTTTAATACACAAAAAAGAAAAGAAAATCTCTGATAAAATACATTTACAATTGAATTAGACTTGTCTTATTCAATTGTATATAATAAACATGACTGTTTAATGAACAATAAATATAATAGCATCCCTAACAGCAGTGGTAACATATACAAAAGCTTTTTTCAAAAGCTACCCAGTAGAGATGGGCACGACTAGGGAAAATGACATTTTCGAGTTGTCGTGTGTCGGATGCGGCCCATTTCGGCTCGTTTCCGTTTTTCGCGAAATTTCGCAAAAATTTGTCATTTCGTTTTTCGGTTTTTCATCTGTCGTTATACTGGTTTGGGGGGGGTAGCGGGCTCCTGGAGGCACCTCTCTGGGGTGGGTGCCTCCTCTGGCCCGCTATGAAGGGAAAGCGGGCTCCTGGAGGCACCTCTCTGGGGTGGGTGCCTCCTATCCTCACCCACCGGCGCTGCTACAAAAGGGCATGCATAGCCAATTGGATATGCATACCAAGTTGCAGACGCAGCAGACTGGCAGAGGCACCCCTCTTTTTGGGGTGCCTTCCCTGCATCAGTCAGTGAGAGAGAGACACTCGCGGGCAGGGTTTGCATGGCACACAAATGCTGCTGCAGGAGTCAGCCAGAGCCACAAGTGACGGACTGGCAGACTCTCCCTGCATCCGCTATGTCTCACTAAGAAGGGAAGCGTACTTGCGTACTGTGCAATGCAAGTACAGATCTGGCTTAGGGGGACAGAAGATTAGCGCAAGGGCTAGGGTTAGGCTAGTTACGGGTTAGGTTAGGGTGAGTATTGGGGTGCACCTCTGGGTGCCTGTCTGACCCACTAAGAGGACAGTGTACTGTGGCGTATGGGTAAGGGTTAGGGTTAGGGTTAGGGCTAGGGCAGGGTTAGGGCAGGCAAGTGGCCATGCGATTGGTGGAATGGCTCCAAAAATTTGCATGGTCCACTCCCATGGCCAGCCCATCATTGCACAGGTGTAAAAAAAATAAAATAAAATCAATGGAGAGAGGACAGAGAGGAGACACTTTGTTGCAAGAAAAACCCACTGCTACTGTAAAAATTCTGGCAGTTTTAAAATAGCAATTTTCGCATGTTTCTGTGGTGCTTGTGTGTTTTTGGACCACGATTTCAAAAAAAAATTGCGGTCGCCGCCCCATTTTCGATCCCCCGCCTGCACCGCATGGCATGGCGAGTCCGGCTTGTTGCTTGCGAGTCCCCACCAGAGCAGCCCAGGACAGGAGAGGGGGGGAGGCCAGGGACCCCCCCAGAAACCACCCCTCTGGTAGGTGCACTCTCAGGCAGGCATATTTTCGCCTGCTTTT
>JAHTLZ010002572.1:0-10117 GCA_023846285.1 Phrynocephalus versicolor
ATATATATATACTGTATATATGATTATTTCTGGGAAAGGACCTTAGCTGTTTTTTTTTAAAAAAAGGACGACTTAATAATTCATCCTTGCAACTGTTTCAGCCCATCAAGTTTAACAATTACTTGCAACAGTCTCTTTCAAAAGGTAGGCTTAGTTTTTAAGATTAATGACCTCACGTCCTAACCTGGGATCTACACAATGGACGCAGCTGCTGAATGGTGCGAGGTTAAAAGGCTGATGGTTAGCCACGGGGGCATTACAGTACCCACCCACACCCCAATTGCTTCCCACTTTGGTCTTTAGGGCACCGTGGGTAAAAGCTTATCGCCAGCGTAAGGGGGACAGAGTAAAAATTGGCATCAAGTTGCTAGCAGTTACAAAGTCAGTGCGGATGTTGTTTAAGGGTTAGGGTTAGGGTTGTGCGACACCTACACCATTTGTGGCTGTCCTATTGTGCATCATTTAGGAACCCCAACCGTCCCGATGAGACAACCAGACACAGGGACGAAGCTATGGTGTGCGTACATCCTGCCCTAACTATCCTGGTTCCTGATTACTTATTGGCCAAGCATTTATTAATGAGTGGTTCTGGAAGCAGGCAGGATACCCAACTGGTACTCCTGGAGAACACGTCTACCCTGGAAGTGACTTAGCTACACGACAGCATGCCAGTAAGATTTCAAGGTGTGATGCACAACGTGGGACCTGTCGGTTTGGAGGCGGGGCGGGCCACTTTCCCTGGTGCCTCAGTTTCCTTCCGGTAAAACTGGAGTGGCCACATCCTTTAGAAAGGGACCTCATCTCCTCCAGAGGTGGCACCCACGTCCTCGCGATACTTGTTACAATAAGAGTGTTTATGTGCAACCAGGTTCTGCAGTGCTCACCTTAGGCGGCGGCAGAGGCGAGAAATGCATGCAAGCAATTCAAAATCATGTTCTTCTCTAGTGCCATGGTTCTCAACCTGTGGGTCCCCAGATGGCTGACCCACAGGTCAGGATTTCTGGGAGTTGCAGTCCAGGAACATCTGGGGACCTGTCTTAGTGCAATTTTTAATCCCCACCCCAAAACGTTACCCTTGGGCCAACTTTTAACTACTGCCTTCTGCACCCATTCCAGGCCTCTGTTCCTTTCTTTAAATGCTGAAGCCCACAAGGAACTCCTGTTTCTGCCTCTCCATGGGGCAACGCTACTGATTCAAGCCTGTTCTGGTATTGTGGAACGGGAACGCGTTCCTCGTTCCCGGGGAGGAACGGGAACGAGGCGGCGTTCCTTTTCTCTTCCGAAAAGGAACGGGCCGGGTGCTCCCGAGTTCAGCTCCTTCCCATTTCCGCCCTTGCCTGCATGCTTTCCAAGCCTTGCCTGCGTGTCTTGCGGGGCGGGGCGGAGCAGGGAGGCGTTCCCCGGGCGGAGCGGCGCCCTCGGCGGCCGCGGGGGACAAATCGAGGCCGGGGCTTGGGCCTAGTGGGCGGATCGCCTCCTCTTTCCTCCTTCTTCTTTCCTCCCGGCCATGTGGGCGACGGGGCTGCGGCTCCTCTCGTGGGCCTGCCTGGTTTTCACCCTGGGCATGTTCGGGACCGGCTTGTGAGCGGCGCTTCTTTGGGGGGGGGGTCCCCGGGAATTGGGGGGGGGGAGGCTTGCAAGCATGCAAAGAGGGGCGGTGGGGTTGCAATGCAAGGTGGAAAAGGGTTGCAACCTTCCTGCCCCGGGTGCATCACGGGGGAGCATGGGATCTGTCGTGGTTGGTTTGCATTTTGCAGAGGAACCGGGGCAGAGTGGGGATCTGTTGTGGTTGGTTTGGATTTTGCAGAGGAATCGGGGGAGCATGGGATCTGTCGTGGTTGGTTTGGGTTTTGCAAAGGAATCGAGGGAGAGTGGGATCTGTAGTTGGTGTAGGGGCTGCAGAGCAGAGGCAGATGGGAGTCCAGGAAGGTGATTTTTCTGGGTGTGTGTTGGGGGGGTGCGGGTCTATTTTGCTCTGATTTATTCCATCCTGAGCTGTCCCATCGCTCGCTGGGTCTTTGGATGGTCACAGGGCATTGCAGGGGGTTGGGGGTGGGGGAAAGGGGAGAATGGGATCTGGTTTTGGGAAGGGCGCAGGGGGAAATATATAGGGGGTGAGGGGTGGATCAGACACAGGGAGCTGTGTGTCAGGTCCTTCCGTGGTGTTGCAGGCCACTGCTGCCCTGGTATTTGCACCCCTGGGCATTGCAGAAGGATAGGGTTGGGGGGAGAGAATGGGTTTTGTGGTTGGTGGCACAGGGAGAGGTGTGTGGGGCAGAAGAAGGTGGGGGAATCAGACGTTGAGAGCTGTAGAGCAGGTCTTTATACAAGGTGCAACATGGAAATACCCTGCTGGCATCCAAGGATAAAGCAGAGAAATACAGGGTGGAGGATGGGTCCTGTTGTTGTTGGGGGGTGGGAACTGCAGAGAAACGGGTGGGGTAGGTTTTATGATGACCTTGGGTGTGAGTGAAATATATGGGGCAGAACGGCATGGACGGATCTGCCCCACAGCTCTCTGTGTCTGGTCCCTGCACCCTCTTCTGCCCCACGTATCTCTCCCTCCGTGTGCCCCAAACAACGCATCCCATTTCCCCCCAAACTCCCCCGCCGTGCCCCCCCTTGTTGTCCAGGAAATCACAGTGGAGTCGGGGCTTGTGGATGGGGGGCAGTGGTAGCCCTTTGGGGCTGAGAGAGAGAGAACTCTGTGGGGCAGAGGAGGGCAGTAAACTCTGCCCCACAGATCCCCTTGTGTCAAGCTGGTAAACTTTGTTTTGTCTACATGTATCTTGTGTGTTTCTCTGTCACGCATCAAATGTAACACAGAGTGAAAACTAGCCCAAAATAACAAACAGCAGCTAACAGTAAACATGGAAGAACATTGTTTCTAAAGGGTGACCCTGGGAAGTATGCTTAGAATTAGACCCATACTGGCTGGGGGATTCTGGATCTTGTAATCCAAAGAGCCAACGCAGCAGCGAAACTGAGCATCACGGCTCGGGAAGCGCCCTCTGTGGATGATGGGTCTCGGGGAAGGAAGCGGAAGGGCCGGGGAACAGCAGAGAGGCGCAGATGATGCCGACGGGGTGGCCGAGAGCTGGACAGAGGACCACTGGTGGTGGCAGGCGGGGAACTACGGGGAGGGCGGCGGTGCCAGGATCGGAGGGATGGTCTAGATGGTCTCAAGGCTCCCCCATTGCTTCTGTCTTTCTCCCGCCCAGGTCCGACCTCCGGCAGATGTCCATCAGCAGAAGCGTGGAGAACATCCAGTTTTTACCGTTCCTGACCACCGATGTCAAGTACGAACTTACGGGGTCTTTAAGGGTGATGGAGGAGGGTTGTCACACACACATCGCTGTCACGCTGTCAATACATCCCGTTCCGTGTTTGGGGGCCAAGCTTTGGGCTCTGCGAACCTCAAACCAATTACAGTACAAGCAGATCTCGAAATTATTGTCTAAAAGAAAATAAACGTTTTCTTTTTTTTCCCCGTCCACCAAATTCTTTCTCTCTCTTCTTTCTTCTTAAACTCCTCTGAGCCAGCAACTTGAGCTGGCTCAGCTACGGATTCCTGAAAGGAGACTGGACACTTATTATCGTCAACGCCGTTGGCGCGGCCCTTCAGTCGCTTTACATCGTGGCCTACTTCTGTTTTAGCACGGAGAAGGTGAGTCGGAGCGCAGGCTGGGGATTCAGGCTGCCTTTTTTTAAAAAAAACTCACCCTTGCATCTGGCAACTATATCCTAAATGTGGCATCCTCTTTCCTAAAACGGCCATCAAGGTACTTCCAGGACAGCCTTGGAAGAGTTCTGGGTGTTTTATATATGGAAAGCGAAAATCCTAGTAATATTTACTTTTAGTCTCCCTCTCTCTCTCAAAATCTGTTTTTAAAAGTATGTATTGATTTAAAAAACCTATTGATTTACTTTTAAAATTGTCTATTAATTTACTGTTAAAATCATTCAATCGTACTTCTATTGATTTAAAATCCATCCATCCATCCACCCATCCATCTTTCTCCATCATCAGCTTCTTCCTTCCTTCCTTCCTTCCTTCTATCCATCATCAGCTCCTTCCTTCCTTCCTTCCTAATCATATTTCTTTCTTTCTTTCTTTCTTTCTTTCTTTCTTTCTTTCTTATCTTCCCAAGAATCTAGTTTTCTACAGGAAAGTTACTTTTCGGTTTTTGTGACTCTTTCCTTGTCTGCCTTTTCATTTCTCCGTTCCCCCCTCCCTTTTTAACAAGAGCTTGACTCGTAAACCTTTCCTTGATATGCTCAGGGCCACCATAGATTGTTGACTCAAATCGGTGTGGCAACTTTGAGTCAACAAGGAACCAGGTCTTAGGTGGACAATAAACTTTCCAGCCAGATTCGGGGCTGTAACACCTTGATCACTGCCTCGGTCACTCCTAGGGCACTGTGCGGGAGAAGCTTGGTTTTGCATTTTTTGCACAGATTGCAGAAGACGGCAGATTTTGGGAAGCTCATAGCCAACAAGAAGCTGCCGTGTTAGGTTCCTATAAATTTTGGAGGGGAAGTCCTCCAAGTTGAATAAATCTCCTTTGGCCTTTTCTGTGGCGGGCCCGAGTTGTGTGATTCAACATGCAACAAGACATTTGGTTTTCAGGCAGTGGAGGAAAAATTATACTATTAATAGGTTACTTTCAAATCAGCCCCTTCCAAACCGCCTGTTTCTGTCTTCACCTGTTATTGCGTCTGTCTTCATTCTTTGTGTCTGTCTTCACCCGATATTGCTTCTGTCTTCACCTGGTATTGCTTCTGTCTTCATCCAGTATTGCTTCTGTCTTCACACAACCCCTTCTCTAATTTACTATCCAAAAAAGAGTAACCATAATAGAAATGGTAAGAACAGCAACAGTAGTAGCGGTCACTGCTGTTGTTGGCAGACCAATCAGGAGTCTGTTTCCTTCCGTAAATAGGCAAAGACCTCTCTCTTCAGGCAAGCTTTCCCTGAATGATGGACTACCATGTGTATTTTATACGAATCTATGGGTTCACATAGACTTTTTGTTTATGACTACTTATAATCGTGTTGCTTTAATGTCATGTTGTCTATTCATGCTGTAAGATGTCCTTTGATTCCTTGTTCGC
Organism: Phrynocephalus versicolor; assembly: GCA_023846285.1. Lineage (NCBI taxonomy): Eukaryota > Metazoa > Chordata > Lepidosauria > Squamata > Agamidae > Phrynocephalus > Phrynocephalus versicolor. The sequence continues at coordinate 5,116 of JAHTLZ010002572.1, forward strand.
AAATACTTGAACATGTCTTAATTGTACAGGACTGTGTATTACCCCTCATTATTGTAAGCCACCTTGAGTCCTTTTCCAAGGAGAAAGGTGGGGTAAGAATTCTCTAAAATAAATACATACATAAATAAAACAGATGAACCTAACTCTTTAATTCTTATCCAGGGTGCAGTGTTGTGGAAGACCTTTGTCTTACTGACTGTCCTGCTGCTTGGCTACTGCTATTTCCATCTTCTGGTCCCCGATATTCCCACCCGCCTAAACCGTCTGGGGCTGTTCTGCAGCCTTTTCACCATCACCATGTACCTCTCGCCTCTGGCCGATCTGGTAGGTCAGCTTTCAGGTTGCATCGGTTTTACCAGCGGTGTCTTCAGTTGGGCCATTGAGATGTCCTGAGAAATGTGGGGAGGGGCGGTTTTTCTCACATGGCTGAACGAAAGCCCCAAGTTCCCTCTGTTCTACAGGATATATTTCCTGCAAATGTTTCCGGCGGTGTTGGCTTGATGGTGCTTTGCTTTTTGTGCATTCCTTCCATCGCAACGGGCAGACTGTAGTTTTAGGCTCTGGCGCCCATCATCCCCGGTAGAGATGGGCACGACTCAAAAAAAAATGGTTTTTCGTTTTTCGTCGAGGGGGTCCGTTTCGGTTCATTTTCGTTTTCGTTGGGTTTTTCCGCAAATTTTTCGTTTTCGTTTCGTTAGGTAACGAAAACGAAAAATTTCTGTTTCGTTAGCATTCTTTTTAGTTCAATGTGTTTGCCGCAACGAAAACGAAAAACACGGCAAAATTTTTCGTTTCGTTTCCGTTTCCATTTTGTGTTTTTGAAAAATTTTCGTTACCTAACGAAAACGAAAAAACGAAAATGAAAATTTCGCTGAGTCAGTCGTGCCCATCTCTAATCCCCGGCCACCGTGAGGGTTACGAGAGTGAGAACCCCTCCAAAAGAGCTAGAGGTATCGTCTTGAGGAAGAGGACGGAGAAGAAGCGGAATATTTCATAACTCCCCTACCCACCCCATCAATTAGTCACATAAAGCCAACTTAGCAACAGTACAGAAAGGTCGGGCGAGATGCCCAAGTATTTCCAACCCGTCGTTCAAAAGAACCGGACACCCCTTTGTTAGAATCATAGAATTATAGAGTTGGAAGAGACCTCATGGGCCATCGAGTCCAACCCCCTGCCAAGCAGGAACCCCCCCCATCACAATATTTCCGACAGATGGCCATCCAGTCTCTGCTTAAATACCGTCAAAGAAGGAGACTCCACCACCCTCCGTGGCAGCATATTCCACTGCCGAACAGCTCTAACTGTCATGAAGTTCTTCCTAATGTTCAAATGGAATCTCTTTTCCTGTAGTTTGAAACCATTGCCCCGAGTCCTAGTCTCTGAAGCCATGGAGAACAAACCTGTTCCCTCTTCAATATGACATCCTTTCAGATACTTAAACATAGCCATCATATCCCCTCTCAGTCTTCTTTTTGTTAAGACATGTATTTAAAAGCAAACGTTTCGCTGCTCACCCAAACAGCAAGAATAAGTGATACCTTTACAGACCCATTTAAAAAAACCTATCACGCAAGGACCCCAGCGTTCGTGGGTCGAGAGCCCACGTATTCTGAAAAATCTGGTCTCTAAAGGCTACTGTGCATGCTCGTTTTGTAAGGTTCTGATTTTATGGCGCAGGGGTGGTTTTTTGGGGGGGGAGTGGCGGCCGAGCCACGCCTTCTGGACCCCTGGGCAGGATGCTTTATTGTTCCCCACTGCAGGCCAAGATTGTCAAGAGCCGTTCGACGCACTGCCTCTCTTTCCCGTTGACGGTCACCACGTTCCTGGCCTCCTCCTGCTGGACCCTTTACGGGCTCCTCCTCAAGGACCTTTATATCGCGGTGAGCGTCCTTCCCTCCGCGGATATGCGGAGATCCCTAACCGGGGGGGAGGGGGTTAAGGGGTGGCGCTCGCTTCCCACCCTAGACCGCCGACATACCGAACGCGATTGATTTTCATTAATTAAAATTGCAGCCCAACAGGCTCCCTGGAGCAGAGAAGGACTGAGGCAGGGACGGGGCGGGGGGTCAGTGAGGGTGATGCTGTCCAGACAGGATTGCTGGATTGATTTTTTTTCCTCTCCCCCCACCCCCCCGTGTCTCTTTGCCCTTCACCCCTCGTTGCCCGCTCTCCCTCTGCCAGATCCCCAACATACCCGGTATCGCCACCAGCCTCGTGAGGTTCTGGCTGTTTTGGCGTTTCCCTACGGACCACCAGAAGCCGTACCGCTTACTGCAGGCCTGAGGATCGAAGGGGCTCGGCTTGGAACGCCGTCGCTGCCGTCCGCGGAAAAGGGGAAGAGCGCCGAGACCACGCACAACGGGGTTGGACCCATCCGACGTCGGAGCCGTGCCGGCACCAACATGGGGGGTTAGGGCTAGATTTCACCGCCACGGCCCCGAAGAGGGCCTCTGAACCCCTTCTGAGAGCCACAACCCACAAACAGGGCCCTCCAAGCCAAAAGAGAAAAAAATATTGTTCGGAGCAAAAAGCGGAGCGGCGCAGGGATCCCGTCGCTCTTTCCACTGAAAAAGCAGAAATCAGGCCCAAGGGGGGGGGGTCCTCTTCTTTGCTTTTAGCGTAAGCATTCCTTTTAGGGAGTGGGTACTACCGCCTTCCCTCAGCCAGCTACCACGGCTCGTTGGGGATGTTGGGCTCTGTAGTCCACTGAAAACCACATCGTGAGTTCTCGGGTGTGGGATGTGTTAAATGTTCCCCCTTCATTACCATTCCTGCCACCAAAGCTGAGTTGTCCGGTAACTTTTGCTGGCAATGCCCTGGGACCAAGTCTCTTCCCCACCACCACCACCACACACACACCCTTATTCCTCCACCTGGGGCCCCCACCCCCCAAGATATGGCTGGATCACAAGGCCCACGATAAATGTTTGCAGCCCAAGTGACTTGTGAGTCTTCAAACAAGAACAGAACAGACCGTAGCAGGGTTCAAAAACCAAAAACATTGAATGCTGGACCACCAAATATCTGTACGTGTGTGCGTCAAACTTGTTTCCAAGGTCATCTTGCTGATGGTTGATACTTCACGTCCCGTTCTTCCTGCCCAACACAGCCCTGGGGACGTTGGGGTTTGGTTAGATCCACAGAGATGGCACCAGGTTGGAAAAGGACCCACCCCCACCCCCACCCCCTCCACCTTTAAGTATCTTCCGTGGGCTAAAAGCTCCAGGAAGGCAGAAAGTAAGATAAAGAAACTTATGATCCAGACAGACACATTCCACGTGCTGGACACATTTTTTCTCTGCCCGTGGCAGGCGTGGCTGATCTCCTGCATGGATAGGATTTGTTTCAAGTGCCTTGTAATTAAAAGAACCTTTTTTTTTTTTGGAAATGGAAAGTTGTCTCTTTTTTCTATTCTGCGCAGACCCGCGGTTAAAATAACGCCGCCGCTTTGGCACAGAGCATTCTTGGATAGACAACGGTATCCCTAATCTTCCCTTCAGACGATAGCAGTCGGTTTGGAAGACATTTTAAAAAGGGGGGGGGGTCACGTTTCCAGTCCTGATGTGGAGAACAGGTAGAAGCATCACCGGAACCCGGAACAAGCCTTCCAAAGAAAAAATCCACAGCACAGAGAGCTTCTGAATTTCTCAAGAAACTTGGTTCCATTTTCTCGACATGGGGGCTTTGGATCTCAAGGACCGCAAAGCCCATGATCCTCCCCCTCCCCCACCGAGCCTCATTTCTGGGCGTCTCTGAACTCCAAAAAGGTGATCAGCCTTTTTAATCGTGACATTAAAGGGCTCATACTATGGGAGGCCAGATTTCGGGTGAACGTCAGGAATAGAGATGGGCACGAAATGAACAATTTTTCGTTTCCGTTTCCGTTTTTTCGTTTCGTTACGCAACGAAACGACAAATTTTTTGTCTCTAAAATGAAACGAAATGAACAGAAACACCGGAAGTTTTGTCGTGCGTTTCGTTTCCGTTACTGCAATATGAGTGAATTGCTTAAAATCCTTAAAAAAAAAAAAAAAAACGAAAAATTGAAAGAATTGGTAACGAAACAAACGAAAATGAAAAAAAAATTTTTTTTGCAAAAATTCATGAAAAACCGAAACGGACCGAAACGGACCCTCCAAACGACAAACAACAAACGAAATGCCATTTTTTGATTCGTGCCCATCTCTAGTCAGGAAAAAACTTCTTATCTGTTAGAGTGGTACAGTGAGGGAAGTGATGGCCTTGGGAGCTATTGAGCGCTACAGCACTGTAGAGGCATTCAAGAGAAAATGGGACAGCCATCTGTCTCATCTGCCTTGATTTGAATTTGTGAACAGGGGGTTGGACCGGATAACATTAGAGGAAGGACCCTGTTAGGCTAGGGCAGGCATGTCCAAACTTTGGCCATCCTGATGTTTTGGACCACAACTCCCAGAATTCTAACCGTAGATTGCCAGTGACAAAGGACTGTGGGAGTTGTGGTCCAAAACATCTGGAGGGCCAAAGTTTGGACATGCCTGGACTAGGTGGATCTAGACATCACAAGCCAGATTTGGTGCAAGCCACGATCAGGTGCAAAATGGGCTATCATGTTCCGTAGGGCAGACCTCTCGCGATAGACATTTGCCGCCTAGGGCTACGAATGACTCCTGCTCGATTCCCTGAAAAATCTATTTATTTCTTAAATGCAACGTCCTCCAACAAGAGCTCAAAGCCAAGTTTCTCTGAATAGGCTCTTATGGTCCAGATAGATTCTCCTTCTGTCGGGTCACAGCAGCCCGTCCTTTCGTGGGCCCGATCAGAATTTCAGGCCACGGCGTGCAAGGTCGGCCCGGGCTTCTCGGATCTGCACCTGGAGCTCCCGGGATGCTTCCTCGCAGTCGTTGAAGGTGGCCAGCCGATAGCCGACGACTCCTAACGAGTAGCAGCCAAAGGCCACCAGCAAGTAGGTGGGCAGCGGCCAAATGACTTGGTCCCAGGGCGATGGCAATGGGGCGAC
>JAHTLZ010002573.1:0-11044 GCA_023846285.1 Phrynocephalus versicolor
TGTGGCTCCGTGGTTTGGTCTCTGGGTGCGGACCCAGGCAGGGAGTCTGATTCCCCCTTAGCCCCTCCCAGGAGGAGAACCATTCCAGGTGGTTTGGGGCAAAAGCTGTACTGTTCCAGGGCACCCCAGAAAAAGGGATGGGTCAACCAGGAAAATCCCTACCTGGAAAATCCTGGAAAAGGTTGCCATTTGTCAGAATCAGCTTGATGGCATGCAGTTACAACGAGGCAGAGGCTGGGAGTTTGATTCCCCACTGGGCATCTCCAGACAGAAGAACCAGTCTGGGTATCCTTGGGCAAGCTGCACCGTTTCAGGAGAAGTGAATGGGAAGCCACTTCTATCCTCTCCCTGGAAAACCGTGAAAAGGGTTAGTGACTTGATAGCACAGTTGTTGCTGTTGTTGATGATGATTGGTGATGACGATGATGACGACGATGACGATGACAAGGACGACGACGACGACGACGACAACAACAACAACAACAACAACAACAACAACAACAACGATGACGGCGACCACCACTGAACAGTGTTTCTTCCATAAGTGAGATGTTTCAATGATGATGGGGATGATGATATTTTAGTAGACATCTTAGATATTGATGTTGTTGTTGTTCAGTCGTTCAGTCGTGTCCGAATCTTCGTGACCCCATGGACCAGAGATCGCCAGACCTTCCTGTCTTCCACTGCCCCCCAGATATTGGTCAAGTCCATGTTGGTTGCATAGATGACGCCGTCCAACCATCTCATTTTGCCTTCCATCTTTCCCAACATCAGGGACTTTCCCAAGGAGTCCTTTCTTCTCATGAGGTGGCCAAAGTACTGGAGCCTCAGCTTCAAAATCTGTCCTTCCAGTGAACATTCGGGGTTGATTTTTTTCAGGATGAATGGGTCAGATCTCCTTGAAGTCTAGGGGACTCTCAAGAGTCTCCTCCAACACCACAGCTCAAAAGCATAGATTCTGCAACAATTAGCCTTCTTTATCGTCCAGCTCTATATTTAATCATAAATGATAAACAAACTAGCACGAGCCTCCAGGCTGTCGGTTCACGCCCATCTCCAAGCACAAATGTTCATAGGCTGCACCACATACTTCAGATCTTCACCCCAGACCACTTGCTCGTCTTAGACTTCATTGCTGCGTGGCTGCCCTGACTGAGGCCTGGAAAATGACTCCCCCCCCCCAAACCAAGCCTTCTTGGGGATGGCTGTGACACCATGGGACTCACTGCCACTTGATGTTCACCAGGTGCCCTCTGTCTGGTCTTCAGGAACCCGGTTAAAATGGAACTTCTTAAAGAGATATTTAAGAACATCCTCTCTGAGAGACTTCCCAACCCATTTTATGCCGCTTATTCGATCCAGCTTTCACTGCGGGGAGGATTTTTTTGCATTATATATGTTTCCTTTTGGTTTTCGTTTGTTTTTCTTATTGTTATGTCTATACTGTAGCTGATGTTTATCTGCTCAGTTTTTGTAAACATCTCAGAATTGTGGCTTTTCACTAGATGGGTGGGATATAAACAAACAGACAAGATAAGACAAACAAGGCAAACAAAAAGAATGAAAGCTATTTAAATAATAGAATAACAAAATCATAGAGTTGGAAGAGACCTCAAGGGCCATCTAGTACAACCCCCTGCCATGCAGGAACCCCATCACAATATTTCTGAAAGATGGCCATCCAGCCTCTGCTTAAAAACCTCCAAAGAAGGAGACTCCACCACCCTCTGTGGCAGCATATTCTGCTGCCGAACAGCTCTAACTGTCATGAAGTTCTTCCTAATGTTCAAATGGAATATCTTTTCCTGTAGTTTGAAACCATTGCCCCGAGTCCTAGACTCTGAAACCATGGAAAACAAACCTGTTCCCTCTTCAATATGACATCCTTTCAAATATTTAAACATAGCTATCATATCCCCTCTCAGTCTTCTTTTTGAAAGGCTAAACATTCCCAGTTCCCTAAGCCGTTCCTCATAAGACATTTCCTCCAGACCCTCAACCATCGTGGTCGCCCTCCTCTGCACCCGCTCAAGGTTGTCAACATCCTTTTTAAATTGAGGTGCACAGAACTGGACACAGTACTCCAGGTGGGGTCTGATCAGAGCAGAATAGAGTGGTGCTATCACTTCCCTTGATCTAGACACTATGGTTCTGTTGATGCAATCAAGAATTGCATTGGCTTTCCTGGCCGCCGCATCACAATGCTGACTCATGTTCAATTTGTGGTCCAACAAGACTCCCAGATCTCTTTCACAGGTACTATTCTCCAGCCAAGTATCCCCCATCCTATATCTGTGCAATTCATTTTTTTTACCTAGATGTAGCACCCTACATTTCCCTCTGTTGAAATCCATTCCGTTAGCTTTGGCCCAGCACTCTAATCTGTCAAGGCCTTTTTGGATTTTCATTTTATCCTCTGGGGAATTAGCAACCCCTCCCAATTTAGTATCATCTGCAAATTTAATTAGCATACTCTCTATTCCTTCCTCCAAGTCATTAATAAAGATATTGAACAGCACTGGACCCAGAACAGAACCCTGGGGCACCCCACTGGTCACGTCTCTCCAAGCTGAAGAGAGGCCATTTATGATCACCCTTTGGGTGCGATCAGTCAACCAATTACAAATCCACCTCACTGTAGCACTATCTATCCCACTTTCTACTAACTTCTTAGCAAGAATACCATGGGGAACCTTATCGAAGGCCTTACTAAAGTCCAGATAAACAATATCCACAGCATTCCCCTCATCCACTAGGCCTGTAATTCTATCAAAGAAAGAGATCAAATTAGTCTAGTATGATTTGTTTTTAAGAAACCCGTGTTGACTTCTTGTAATGACAGCATTGTTTGCTAAATAATTGCAGGCTGACTTTTTAATAATCTGCTCTAGGATCTTTCCAGGAATTGAAGTCAAGCTGACTGGGCGGTAATTATTTGGGTCTTCTCCCCCCCCTTTTGAAGATGGGGACAACATTAGCCCTCCTCCAGTCGATGAGGACTTCCCCTGTTCTCCAGGACTTCTCAAAGATTATTGCCAATGGTTCAGAAATTACTTCTGCCAGTTCTTTTAATATCCTTGGGTGTAATTCATCTGGCCCTGGTGACTTAAATTCATTTAATGCTTCCAGGTGTTCCAGTACTAGCATTCTACCTATTCTATGTTGCAATTCCCATCGTACCTCATCTACTCTTTGTCCCAGCAGATCTCTTTCTTCCTTTTTGGAGAAAACAGAGGCAAAGAAGGTGTTGAGTAGTTCTGCCTTTTCCTTGTCTCCTGTTAGTAACTGGTTATTATCGCCACACAGAGAGCCTATTATTTCTTTATTTTCCCTTTTGCTGCAGACATATCTAAAGAAATCCTTTTTGCTACTTTTAATCTCTCTGGCAAGTCTAAGTTCGTTTTGCGCTTTAGCTTTTTTTTTTTTTACCATCCCCCTGCATGTATTAGCTGTTTGCTTATATTCCTCTTTGGTGCATTTCCCTTTTTTCCATTCCTTGTACTTGTTTTTCTTTATAGTTAGCTGAGTTGAAATTCTTTTGTAAACCATTGCGGTTTTTTAAGACCTCTCCCATTTTTTCTTCTTGTTAGGACAGTTTTAAATTGTGCCTTTAATATCTTGCTTTTAAGGAACTCCCATCCATCTTGGACTCCCTTCTCTTTCAGTGTGTCGGTCTATGGAATCACAGCCAATAATTCCCTAAGTTTACAAAAATTGGCTTTCTTAAAGTCCAGGATTCTTGTCTGACTATGCTTAGCTTCACCTTCCAATTGTATAGCAAATTCCAAGAGAGCATGGTCACTTTTACCTAATGATCCCACCACTTCGACCTCATTTACAAGGTCCTCCTTATTTGTTAAGACCAGATCTAAAATGGTTTTGCCTCTTGTTGCCTCCTCTACCTTCTGGACCATGAAATTGTCTGCAAGGGCAGTAAGGAATTTGTTAGACCTTGCATTCTTAGCTGAATAGGACTGCCAGCATATATCAGGATAGTTAAAATCTCTCATTAGTACTACATCTCTCCCTTTTGACTGTGTGGACATCTGCTTAAAGAAGGCATCATCCCACTCCTCCGTCTGGTTTGGGGGGGTCTATAATATGCCCCCACAGTGACATCCCTCCTAGTTTTTTCACCCCTGATTTTCACCCAAATACTCTCAAAATGGTTCCTCTGCTGTTTATCTTGTATTTCTTCAGCAGTATAAATGTCCTTAATATATTAAAGCTACACCTCCTCCTTTTTTACTCACCCTGTTCCTTTGAAACAGTTTATACCCCCCATAACTACGTTCCAATCATACGTCTCATTCCACCATGTTTCAGTAATGCCAATTATGTAATATTTATTTTGCTGTATTAGGAGTTAGAGCTCCTCTTGTTTGTTTCCCATGCTCTAGGCATTGGTGTAGAGACATTTGAGGCTGCCTGTGCTTCTTACATGTCCTTTGCTTAACCTGTTTTTCCTCGCACTGATGGTCTGAACTACTTCTTGTCCTACTACTGTTGCAACATTTGGGCTAATCTCCACAACCCCTTCTGGATCTCTACCATTAAGAGAATTTTCTCCCTCCCCCTGCAAACTCAGTTTAAAGCTCTCCTTATTAAATCTGCAATCCTCTTGGCAAACTTGTAGAACCAGAGAACAATGCTGAAGAGTAATCAATTGTCCTTTAGTTATAAAACCAGTTCTGCTTCTAACTGTGAACTTATAGAGGCTCTAATAGGACTTTCAAAGCCAATGAGCTATTTTGCGTTTTTGACAGTTACACCCTATGGCGACAGAATTTCCATGACTCCATAGCAATTTGAACCCAGATCCTCTGGTTCCTTGTTCATCACTCTATTTACTGCACTATATATGGGTGTCCATGTAGTGTGTCCTCTTGGTGTGTTGGGGCAAATCATTACTAGAACAAGTTTTAAGGAGTTGGTTTCCTTTTTCCATGACGCTAATTCTTTCTTTGTTGCTTTGACTTTGCTCACAGGACAAATCATGGACCTGGGTGGATCATACCAAATTCTGTTACACTGCCTGGAAACCTGGAGAGCCAAATAATTTCCCGCTGAACCTTGGCAGTGAAAACTGTGTTGAACTTGACAGCCGCGTAGGTGAGTGGGTCTCTCAGCTCATTAGAGCCACGAAAGACGTGTCGCAGAGTGGAGATGGGCACGAAACAAACAATTTTTTGTTTCTGTTTTTTGTTTTCTCATTTCGTTATGCAACGAAATGACAAATGAATTTTATCTCTAAAATGAAACGAAATGAACAGAAACACCAGACATTTTGTCGTCCGTTTCGTTTTTGTTACGGCAATACATTGAACTGCTTTAAAAGCTAAGAAAAATAAAAAATTGAAATAAATGGTAATGAAACGGTAATGAAACGAAGGAAAATGAGAACGAAATTTTTGCAAAAAATCACAAAAAAAGGAAACGAAACAAAACGGACCCCCTAAACGACAAACGACAAACAAAACACCATTTTTTATTCGTGCCCATCTCTATTGCAGTTTTGGATTTTCAGATAAGTTCCTTTTGCTGTGCAGCAGAAGGTTCACAGAGGTTCATGTTCCCCAGAATAGACCACCCATTTTCTCATTAAGTGGCACTGATAGCCTCAGTAACCGACTCTGAGACGTTTTATATATATATATATATTTCCCAGCGTGTTCGTGTGTTGATGGCATCTAGCCTGGATGCCTTCAAAAGAGGATTGGACAGATTCCTGGAGGAGAAGTCCATCACAGGTTAGAAAGCATGATGGAGATGTGTCATCTCCAGGCTTAAAACCAGAGTACTTCAAGAGCCAGATGCAGGGGAGTGGTCTCAGGAGACAGATATCTAGTCTCATGCGCTCCCTTACGCATCTGGTGGGGCCACTGTGAGATACAGGAAGCTGGACTAGATGGGACTTTGGCCTGATCCAGCAGGGCTCTTCTTATGTTCTTATGTACTTGTTTCCGGTGGAGAGAAGAAAAATGTTTCATTTTACTGACACTTATGAACAGCAAACAGAGAAACAGGACTGCTTTCAGCAACAGACTCTAGAGAGGAGGAAAGCACTAAGCAAAGAGGAGGGACTCTCTTTCAGGTGGGAGGCAGGATCGAATGCTTGGTTTATGCTGGATAGATTAACAGTCACCTCAGCCCAGAAAGTTCCCTCCCAGCCACACATTCCTGCAGACTGCATGCAAGGTTGTAATAACTGCAGCAAGAAGGAGAGTGGAGTTTTGTGTGACATAATAAGTGGGATCCACACTCCACTCCTTCTGGCTCTGTGGGAATTTTTGTGCCAGGAGAAAGACAATTGCCCTTGTTTTAAAAAAGGTCATTTATGTTCTTTTTTTAACCCCACCCAAATTTGAGGGTAGCCTGTACCTCTGAGGGCAAATGGACACCAAACAGAGCACAAGATAGGTTGGTCACCATGAAGAAATTAAGAACAAACAAACAAAAATTCACGGGTTGTGCGACAGACTTGAAGTAAGATTTTTTTGTACCGGTCCAAAGCACAACACTTACAGAGACAAAACGGACGTGAAGTGACCGCCTTAGTCAGGCTGGGGTCAGGATGAGCTCTGTAGATGGAGCCTGCCTCCTGGTAGGTGCATATATTTTGGAGGTGAACCCAAGCTGCCATGGGGGGGGGTGTTCATGCGTTCACTTGAGTTGGCAGAAGGCTCACCAGTTGGAGAGAATCATAGGAAAGACGGAAATACTGGGGAACCTAGTCCATTCTACGCCTCTATTCTCCCCCTTCTTCTGCCTCCATTGATGTCTTGGATTATCCCAACGCATCCCAGTCCACCTTGGCCCGCTTCTCTCGTGGTCTTCAAGTCACTTTCTCTTTCCTCACTGGGTGGGATGATCCTGGCGTGAGATCTTTCCACCCTTTTTCTTGTCCCATCTAGGAGGGCCCAGCACTCCCACAAATCAGCCATGGAGGGAGAGGCCTGGCAAAGGAAGCCATTCATAGCTCTCCACCAACCTTCGGCTGGGGGCAGTGATCTGGCTTAAGGGGGCAATGACAGAGCAGGGAGTGCTCTGGGCTGGGGTCAATCCGATGATCAAAAGAGATGCAAAAGGCAGAGGTAATGTAACGGAATAGAGGGGGGGGGGGCTCAGGATGGCAGAGAATGAGATGGTTGGACGGTGTCATTGATGCGACCAATATGGATTTGACCAAACTCTGGGAGGCAGTGGAAGATAGGAAGACTTGGTGAGCTCTGGTCCATGGGGTCACGAAGGGTCAGACACGAATGAACGACTGAACAACAGTATCTATCCAGCCATCTCTATATGCAGTAAATTAGTCCAGCTCAACAGGTAGCCCGTGAAGGGTTCAAAAGTAGCCTGCCAGCCATCAATAAAAAAAAAAGTGAGGGGAGAAGTTCTCCACCCCTCCCTCACCCATCCCAAGGACCACCACTGCCCCAGCAAAGTTCTAGGTCTGCCAGCCCACTGTCTCAGCCGAGCGGGGCAGTTCAAGGGCCATGGCGCATTGAAATATGTTCCCTCCAGAACAGATTAATTGGTTTTCAATGCATTCCTATGGGAAACCACTGCTCTACTTAAAAAAGTTTGTACTTATGAGCATGTACTCGGAACGGATAAAACTCATGAGTAGAGGTTTTAGTGTAGTAGCCCTCAGGCAGTTTGGGCCGAAAAAAGTAGACCTTGGCCTGTTCAAAGTTGAAGAGCCCTGCAATAAATCAACCGGCAGCTGATTGTAAAGCAAGAACCTGGAGACTTAAAACCCCTTATAAGAATAAAGTGACTTCTTTCCTGTCCCCCGGCCTATCTGTGAAGAGAAAAATCTCACTTACCAAAACAGTTATCAAACAGTCAGGAGGCACCTTGGCTTGAGTATTAATTAAGGCATTTATTTAACTTCAAAGATTTCACTGAAGTATTCTTCTAACTTAAAAATAATAAAGATGTTTCCCTCCTTAGTTACATTTGTTTTTCTAAGAGGCTAAGCCTCTCTTTACTTTTAATTTCTACCTTGTTAAAATGTCCAAGGAAAAATACCAGGCAGAAGAATCATTCTGATGGAAAAAAATTCTCTCTCCTCTCTCGGCGCAGCTCAAACAGTTCCCTGCCTAGGAAAGGCAGTCACACGTCTTCTCAGTCCAATCAGAGTTCATTTGCTGGTCTGCTGTAGCTATGTTTATGTTCTTTAAAGATTATAAATCTAAAGTCCACTAGCACCTTAGAATTCATTCAGAGTTTCTTTTAAGCCCAGGTGTGTTTGTGGGAGGGGGGGAGGGAAAACTTCGCTTCTCTAAATTGTGTTACGGATAATGCAATGATTTTTTCCCTCCCTCTCCCTCTCCCTCTCTCTCTTTCTCTTTCCCATGAATTCTTAGATTATCTACGCTGGAATGACGCCAAGTGCACAGCCCGCCGTCCCTACCTATGCAAGCACCTTTATGTTCCCAAGTGCAAGCAGCTTAATCTTCCCAAGTGCCCCAAAAGCCGGAAGTAGCTCTCCTGTGGCTGCAGAAGGCACTCAGCTGGGGTGACTTCTGTTTGTGATGGTTATATTGTGGAATTTGAAATAAAGTTAAAATTATATTTCAGCCAGGCTAGTCCTGCTGAGTTCCGCTGGACCCCAGAAACCCAATGAAGAGTCCAACGAGAGAGAAATCCTGAAGAGAATACTGTGTTTATTAGGCCTAATAAAGGACAGCAGGCGGACACAAGCCAGAGACAGAGTAAAGACGTCCGACCCCGAGCACAAAGAGAACCACATTTTTATTAGTTCCCCCTCTTCCCTCCCCCGAGTGGGCAAGGGGACGGTTCTTCAGGTGGTCCAATCGGTGTGATCCAGGGGCTGGCCAGAGGCGTTCCTGGGCGGCCTCTGGTAAGCTGGAATGGATGTCTGCCCAGGTGTTGATGAGTCAAAAGTGTCCTTTAATTAGGCCATCAGGATATGACAATGAAGAAGAGGAAACAGGGTATTGTTCTTGGGACTGGGTAAACTTGGGAAATTGGAAAGTCAATAAAAGGTTGGGGAAGGTCAATACAGAAGTCAATGGGGAGCCGGAAGGCTGATGAGATCATCCAGAGGTGGCTGGACAGTCCTTTGTGGATGCAGGGATGTGATAATGAAGAGCCCCCAGGTTGTGGCATAATCCGGTGAACATCTGTGGTAGACGTGCCAGGAACTTTGTGGAAGATGGATCCCTTCTAGAAGATGTAACTTGCTTCATGGGACTGCCATGATGTCTGTCTTCTTGTGCCATAACCCCCTTTGCCCCAGATTATATGTCATAGGATAGAGCAGGAACACGTTTAAAGCACGCCCAGGGAAGAAGGAGTGGGAGGAAAGGGGAGAGAGAGAAAGAAAGAGAAGGAGAAAGAAAGAAAGAAAAAAAGAGAGGGGGGATGGGGGGCCACCTTGAGTCGGGAGTCTTGGGTCTGTTTTAGGCAGAGGCAAGAGAACCAAGTTTCTGAGGGTAAGGAAGTCCCTGATCCTTGAGAATGATTGTTCAGAATCATTCCCTTGCAAGCCAGAGCATGAAGGAAATAATTCATCAGTCCAGGAAGAATCCCTCCTGAACTGTGTCTCTGGCTGAGATTTCAGGGTTGGGGAAATAAGGAAAGAGGGGCAGGAAAGGGTTAACTGATACACCAGCAAGGGACATTTCTTATTCCTTGGCGGCAACCCCTAGGACCGAGAAAACTGGATTTCCAGGGGTTTCCGCAAGAAGGGAAACCCTGTCTGGTTGATTCCGGAGCGGGGGTTAGTCTACCGCCATAGACAAATATAGCAAGCAGAGAAAAAGTGGAAAGGGGACTGGGCTATCACCAATTCCATAGAAATGAATGGCCGGGAGACAGTATGAATTATCTGGAACTGCAGTTTGGGTAAGACGTAGTGGCTTGAGTCGCTACCCTGGGCTGCTTTCCCTGAGTCTCTGGAACTGAGAGTCGGGTAGAAGGGTTGGATTTGTACCGCTGGTGCTGCTGAAAGGTTGGCCGCCTCTGTGGAACCCAAATTGGGTAGAGTTTTCGAATTTCCCTGGGAAGGGCTATGGTTCTTTTTGGTAGGGGCGGTCTACTCAGCGAATTCAATGGAATAGGGTTCCCCGTCGTGCACCCCTGTCCGGCCATAATTAATGAGACATTGATTGATGGTGGGGCACTGATTGGTTAAAACGTGCAGACGGGCTTATCTTTGCATCCCTGCTGTTTTATGGAGTCTCCGCAGAAATGAACTGCCGCGGCTGACGAGATACAATGTAAACGGACAAATTAGGTGTGAATTGAAGCTTTCCGCTTGCCGAGCCCTTGCTCGCAAGGCCTCTTAGCCAGCAAAACCGGCGGTTTTTATATTTTTCCCAATATCTCGGGAACGGTTTGGAATTTTGGGACTGGGAAAAAAGTGTCGTGCTTGTGACGGTGTGGGGCGTATTTGGGCGGTTCCGATGGGTCTCGGAACCGCTCCAATTATTATTTATAAAGTTTATTTTTCCATTATAACTCTTCAATATTTGTCCACCCACCTAACAGGGAAAGGCTGGGGTGGGGCAGGAAGGGAAAACTTGGGTGGGTGGGTGTTTCCATCGGGAGGAGGAAGGGTTTGGAAACCGAAGTGAATTAAGGGCCATTTCTTTCTTCTCCAGTGGTTCTCAATCTTGGGGTCCCAGGTGTTCTTGGGCTGCAGCTCCCAGGGGCCTTTATCACTCGATGTGCTGGCAGGGACTTCTGGGAGTTGTAGTCTAAGAACATCTGGGAACCACTGGCCTCCATCTCTCTCATTGATTCCCCCTCCACATGCCCCATGAATGCACATACAGTGGTACCTCGTATAGCGTAATACCTGTATAACGTAAAATCCGTGCAACGTAAAAAATCCGCGCCCCCCTTTCCCCCCCATGGCCTCCGCTTCTCCCCCTCCTCCTCCTCCTCCTCCCCCCAAGAACTCACCGGCTCCCTCCCCTCCCCTCTGCGAACTGCCTCCCGCCTCCTCCTCCTCCTCTAGTGTGTGTGTGTGTGTGTGTGTGTGTGTGTGTGTGTGTGTGTGTGTGTG
>JAHTLZ010002574.1:0-14706 GCA_023846285.1 Phrynocephalus versicolor
TATCTCAGGTATGGAGCATAAACATTCAGACAGGCACATGATGAACTGCTTCTGTGACAATCAAACGTGTGTGTGTGTGTGTGTGTGTGTGTGTGTGTGTGTGTGTGTGTTGTGTCATTACAGTCGTGACCGACTTTTCGTGACCCCATGTCCATGGGGTTTTCTTGGCAGGAATACTGGAATGGCTTGCCAGTTCCCACTCCAGGCGCCTACAGCACTTGGTATTCCCTGGTGGTCTCCCATCCAAGTACTAACCAGGGCCGACCCTGCTTAGCTTCCAAAATCAGGCGAGATCGGATGTGCTTAGGGCATCTAGGCAGTGTGACAATCAAACATATGTATCTTTTAATGGAAGAAATCAGACAAACCAACTGACTGGCAAGAAGCTGGTAGAGAATCTGGCAAATCTAGAGAGAAACACAGTATTTCAAAAATAGCAAAAGAGAGCAAGTGTCTGACTTGGGAGTGGTTTTGCCCTACATTTCCTTTCTGTTCAAAGGCACAGTGGCTGACTGCGTTACTGTCCAGATCCTGGCATGCTGTGTAATTCCTGAAAGGCCACTGAGTGCTGGCTGGCAAGCCAACCCACGCAGGTTGGAGGCTGGCTGTCTTGAAGGCGCTCCAGTCAAACAACACCTACTTCTGGCAAGAGATTTGGCACTTGACTGAAGCAGAAAGCCACGGCCAAACCGGACTGAACAGGTGCATGTAAGAATCTGTACCCAAATGATAAACCCAAACAGTGACTTGAAGGATCTGTTGATCACTTGAAAGGGAGGCTCACAAGTGTGGTAGTGTTCACAGAATTTTTGTTATCACTTCTTTACATTGTTTGCCCAAGTAAAAAGTGGCAGTCCTAAGGAGAGGATTGTCGTCTCCTGATTCCTGGCAATGAACAGTTGTTAACTGATTCCCCCTCCCCAATAGATTCAATGACAGACAACTATCTGCTTACAGGAATAACTATACTACCCTTCTAATGAGCCTATTCAGGCCACTGTCCACCGAACAAGCCACTTCAGACCAGGGTGGCATGAAATAAAGAGGAACTATAAATTGGAGATCTTGCAACAACTTTCCTTAGACTGATGCAGCTCCTTGGATGAGTTGTGAAACATTTCAATCTCACAAGAAGTCCAGTTGCCGTGACTCAACTTCCGGATAATCTCACCTGGATGACTGAGAATCTTCACACACTCTTTCCATCTTGTTCATGTGCACATGCAGATTTTACAAATAGGCTATTCTGAAAACCACCCTGCTGAAAAGGGTGTATTCCTGACTTACTTATTACATGTGAATTAATATATCCCATCTTCCCTGCAAAGAGCATGAGGCAATTATATGGTGCCCCCCTGAAATGTATAGATACAGCAGCCTTGTGAAGGAGGTTAGGATGAAACACAGTGCCTGACCCAATGCCACTCAGCTTGAAAGAGGATTGGAACCTGAGCCTTATAGCACTGGCTGCTACAAGGAACACACGGCCCCTCACACCAGCAGAAATAGATTTATTCTTTATAACTGCATGGGCATGATAACTTTGAAACCCTTGTTACTTATGACACCCTGGTCACCAAAGAATAAAGCTTGGGGAAAGTACCGGTAACTTTTAAAAACTAAAATGTCCATGAGAGGCCACAGTCAGCAAAATGCCTTGATCTGTTTCTGAATATTCCCTATCCTCTTGCAACAGAAAGGCCTTTGAAGAGCAAATATCACAACCAGGTGCCTTCATAGAGCTTCTGCTTCTTACCAATAGATTTTTTTTGCAAGAGAGCTCCAATAAACGGTGCCACTCATCTGCAAGGTATTTTACAGTGTACATTTCGTCCTCAGAACACCCCTATGAGGAAACATGCCTTAGATCACAGAGTGGATAGATTATGCAGCTGTGTCTTTCAAGAAGACAATACATAATGCAACACAAGAGGAGCTATGCATACATGCTCCATGCATGAAGGCCGTCACACTCATCTGTATTCATTGGGCTGAATACAGAATTTAATTTTAGCCAAGTATAGCATATGTAGACGTCTAGTGCCCAGTGTGGTGTAGTGGGCAGGGTGATGGACTAGAACTCAGGGGACCCAGGTCAGAATCTCTGCTTGGCCCTGGAAACTTGCACAATGGGAGTGCAACTAGTGAAACACTTCTCGAAGATCTCACTTTCCTTGAAAGCCATGTTAGGGTTGTTCTAAGTCAGTTCTTATTTGATGGCACAGAACACACACACACACACACACACACACACACACAGAGAGAGAGAGAGAGAGAGAGAGAGAGAGAGAGAGAGAGAGATGCGGCCTTGAGTTATATGTCAAACCAAACTGAAATTAATCATGCGGCAAAAGGTCATCACATTAATTGGACCATTGCACCCTCAAGTCATCAACCATATTACCAATTTACTCATTGATAATGCACATTATCCCATCTACAGTAGTCCAGTGAGATGGAAGGGGCTGCTGGAAGCTGTGCCCAGGACAGCTAAGAATGTAACACAGGAAATCTTCCAAGCTCTGCAGCAAACTGAGAGGCAAAGCTGCACCTGTTCCTGCACTCATATCCCACATTACATTGCCATGTGTTTCTGCTAAGATGCGCTTCACCTCTGTCTCATCCAATAAATGGTGTGGGGGGGGGAATTAATCACACAGCATTTCCCAACAACTGCTATTGTTCTTCTGAGCCCTCCACCAACTTCTCAAAACAGAGCTGAGAGCTGTGATAACAACAGAGAGAAGCATGAACATAACACAGCAATCTACCATCTCTCTGGAGGTGACTCAGAATGATTTGATGCTCAGTCACGGAGAGATTTGTTGCCAGAGAACCTCTGTATCTTTGGTGTTGAACAAATGCCACGGTTACCCTTCAAAGCTGTTTTTCTCTTGCTCCATTTTGGACAAGCTGTGTTTCAGCTTCCTATCCAGTGAAAAAAAAAAAAAAAAAAACCTGGAAAAACAAACCCTTTCAACAGAGAGTAGCTTTCAAATTAAATAATTTAAAAACTATTGGAGTTCCTCCTGTTCTTAGGATTATTTGAATTTATCCTCATGAGAGGTCAGGGTATCTAATGTACACCTAACATCCACATTCTTGTCCATGCCAAATTTAAGCAAAGAGGACTGTTTTGAGCTTTGCCAAAAGGGTCAATAAAGCTTTTATCCAAGGAATGTTCAGATGATTTACCGACAAAGGAGTCCTTGCCAAACCAGCCTCCAGACATTCTTGATTACAACCCAGCAGGCCTGGCCAAGATAGCTAGCCCTCCTGGATAGGGATGAAGTACAGTACTCCAATGCATTGGGTGCAGTACTACCCGAAGACATCTGACAGGTAACAGGTTGGGAGAGGCTCACCTTGTACATACTGTACTTTCAAGTCTGTACATTTTTGCCATTATTTATCACGGTTTATTTGATACACTTGTATGTCACTTTTGCTCTTCCAAAAAGCCCAAGGCGAAATCTCCAGCTGTTCTCCTTATGGAATCCTGGCAACAACCTGATGAGGACAAGTCAGTCTGGGACAGTGGTGGTGAACCTTCAGCACTCCAGATGTTTTGGACCACAACTCCCATTGGGCTTTGAATTCTAGGAGTTGTGGTCCAAAGCACATGGAGTGCCAAAGGTTTGCCACCACTGGTCTGAGAGATCATGACTAGTTCAAAATCATCCAGAAATGGTCATGTCTTCCTGAGGATCAGAACCTGGATCTGTCAGCTCTTCCGCCAATGCAATGTACTGACACTCCCAACACAGAATGACGGACACCATGACACGTAGATTTAACGGCACATCCTATAATAAGCATGTCCTGCCTTTTCCTCCAGCCACAGACTGAAGGGCACAATGGTAAAGCTGTGTCTCTCAGAGATGTTTGCTGTCATCATAACTGACAAAACTTCCAAGGGAAGCCCTAGTTTTGGTAGGTAGGCAGCCAATGGGAAAGAAAAGAAAGTAGGCTGGCTTCAGAGTAAGATTTTAGACAGAAGGCAAAAGGAGGGCCATGTGAGACTGAATTTATGCTTGGCAAAAAAAGACTGTGATGTCACCCCACTCCATCACCCCTCATGCATTTAAAGTATTTAATTTACAGATATACCTAGAGCAATTCTGAAAATTCTGCATGCTGTTTTAGACCTACTTATGTTCAATATAATTTGAAATCTAAAGTTGTTGTTTTTTTAACTACAACTCCTAGCCATGTTGGCTGAGCCCCAAAAGGTACCTTTTGCATGATCTTGGCTCCAGCTGATGCCAGGAGGTGCATTTCCTCTCATGCCCTTGCTACTACTGGGGGGGGGGGGGGGTTTCAACTAAAGGATAGAATGCACAACCAAAGGAATGCCACTTCGATCCATACAGGCCCCAGCAGAAGCTCCGTGACACTTCTGTGCAGGTGATGGCAAAATGGACTCTCCTACCTTCCTAGGCACCTATCTTGTGATTGCTGATTGCTGCTCAGCAGGAAGGAAGGAGCAGGGGAAGACTCAAGGGAAGCACAGCATACAGCAGCATAGCCAATGTTTTAAAAGTACAGACCCTTCTCCATGCTGCAGCCTAGAGCAGCTCCAGTTTTATTCCTTCTATTGTGCCCCACACTGAGTTGCTTTTCGGCTTGTACTGGGCATGTGCTAAGCTTTGCATCAGAGTGGAGCTACATCCTTGGGAGGTTTAGGCCACTGCTGCAAAGTGACAGCATATATTTCACTGTACCTGATCCCTGAGCAGCTAACAATTAAAATATCAATCATCAATATTCAAGTATTAAACACACGGCCATGCAAAGAGGGTGACAGGCAACATTTTCAACTGTTTTCATCTTTCAAATAAATGTGAACATATCGTTAAGCAGAAGTGACTATTCAATTTGATGGCACATATTATTTTGACATTTAATGGCACAGTTGGAGTTAAATGTCCATTGTAATTTCCTTCAATTCCCCCGTTCTTTATGTTGAAATTCTGATAGTTTTTAAAGCTAGATTTGCTGAATGAACCTTTTTAGAACATACATTTTGCATTTTATTACATTACAAGTATTATACTATTTTACTGTCTGTGTATGTGTGTGTGTGGGGAGGGGAGGAGGCTGGTTCTGTGTGAGGTACACTCCTTTAATATTCCTGTGGAGATCTATCCTACACAGGCCAATGCTCTTTGTGCACGAAACAATAAGCATTTTTCTAGCCTGCAAAACGTAGGGCTACATCCTGTATAGGACAGACTTGTCCTGCACAGGATACAGTTCTTCTTCCACATAGAAAAGACCATTAATTTCTCTCTTAGGGTGTAAAATTCACAGTGGTCTTAAGTCTATTAAGAAAACAGTGTGCTGTTATAAATGGCGGTGGTTATTTATTTTAATTCACTTCCAAGAAAATAAGAGGACTCAGTGGAAAATAAATAAGCACTTTGGATTTCATTGTGTGAATGTGAAACTCAATACAGTTTTTAACCCTGTTTTTGGGATGTGTGACCAGGCCCTCAGGGTGAAAGGGTTGTCCTACCTTTCATCAAGATAGTTTTAAAAGCTTCCTGTTTGTCTAAATTAAGCCACAGTATACAACCTTAATTGCTTATTTAATATCCCATCCCACAACTTAGAGTGAAACCCACAAGATGAAAAGCAAATAATTTACAAGTTTAATAAGGCAAGTTAATTTTTTTTAAAAAATTACGGAAATTACAATATTTAAAAAAACATATCTATTTTCAAAAGGTGACTACTTATTGAAAGCTACTACACATTGAAAGCTGCTTCCTTTCCAGCCAATCAGATACACAAAGCCTATTAGAATTTTAAAAAGGTCCCTGCGAGTCTGAGGAAATACAAGAAGAGGGAGATAGCCAAATTCTCCCTTTCAAAGAATTCCACAATGTGGACACCTAGCAGACATCTAGATGTCCCTCTGTCTTGAGGCCCGAAAGAAAACATGTTCCCTGAGGATGGCAGTTCTGAAGGGAGGGCCTCTTCGAAGGAACTGAAGGTCTCAACAGCCTCATATGGGAGAATACAATCCTTCAACTCTGTCGTCCTGCGATTGTTATACTGAAATGGGGGGTTGTTGGGGGGAAGCCAGCGGCGGCGGGGGGAAGGACAATGTTAAGGTGAAAGGGGAATTTCTCTCCTCCACCTCAGACAATAGCCTTAAACTTAGGCTGATACTTCATGTCCCTCTCGCTGCAGTTCGCAGCCCCACTGGAGACCGGTTCGAAGGAACGCAACCTCACGGCCTTGTCGGGTCAATCCGAGTTTGAAGGAATGCAACCTCACATCCTTGTGGGGTCAATCCGAGTTCAAAGGAACGTAACCTCACGTCCTTGTGGGGTCAATCCGAGTTCACCCCAACCATGCCCCCTTAACTGTGCTCCAAGCGGGGTGAGAGATTCCCGTCCTGGAGTTCGGGAATCTTTTCAATCCACTTCTCGATCCATGTTGAAAACCGATTTCAACACGGAGGCAAGTTCACCTCGGCTCGAGGAAGGACGTGAAGTAAGGAAGAGGGAAGAGGAGGAGGAGAAAGGGAGGAAACAGGTGCAGAAGACATTGTTTTGCCCACAATGACCCCTGTGCTGGCAAAACGGACTGGGAGGCACTGCTGGCAAGGGCATATCTTGTACTGCCTGAGACAGCAACATAAAATACTGCACCATAAACACAACTCATTCACCAAGACACAGAATTCTATATGTGAAAAAGGTAGTTTCCTCTGCTTTTAGAGCGCTGAAGGACTCTTGCGGACAAGCAGAGGGCCAGCAGATACATCAAATGCAGCAGCTGAGTCGAACATCTACATATCCTGGGCTTAATGGATTTACTAGGTGAGGAGGGATGTCTTTAAAATGATTAATATTTATTCAGTGAAAATGCGACAAGCCCAGCATGCTGGCCCTCCTGCTTCTTCTAACCTAATCTATTGTTCGGGGTTCCCTATCTCTGTCCCCAAATCCTCTATTGAGGGCACCGTGAATTATGCACAAAGTTGTGAGCCTCCTCGAGCATGTCTGACAAAAACTTCACTGAAATGTACTTGTGAAGGTGCACTTTGTATACTTGTTTCTTAGTTTGTGGGAGTATCTGAATGAGACATTCAGCTATAATTATCCCCGCCCCCCCCCCCGGTGAATATCCACTGATAGCTCTACCGATGTCAGCAACAGCTCTACACTAAAGCCCCTGATAAAATGGGACAGAGATGTACCATCCCTGTAACAACGCTGGCTGTATTCTCCTTATCTTTCCATCTCAATTCACTAGCTGTCAAAAAGACACTTCTAGCATCATACTGCATTTTATTTCTCCAGTCACACAAGAAAATTTATAGCACTACCACCTTGTGGCGAATTTGAGAAAAACAGTCCAAATAATTGTAAGAAATATTTATTTATTTATTTATTTAGAGTATTTTTACCCTGTCTTTCTCCTTGGAAAAGGACCCAAGGTGGCTTACACAATAAAGAGGGACCATTTACAGCACAGGGTATTTAAGACATATTGAAATTAAGAACAGGGAATTAGGAAAGGCATTTTAGAACATTAAAATGTAACATTAAAATTAAAATAGAACTATTTCACCCATTTAACCAGGAAATCAGCAACATATGTCTCTCCTAATTTTGTATGATTACAAATCCCTCCATCCCTTGCCATTCTGTGTTTCAGTGAGAGCGAATAAGATTCCCATTAGTAACACTTGGGAGGACAACAACTTGCCCATCTCTATTCAAACAAACAAACAAACAAACAAACAAAAACCACTGACTTTACATTTAACAAAATAATTCACTTATTTCAGTGCAGGAATGCAGCTACATCAAAGGACCTGGCACATTCTTCCCCTTTCTCCCTTCTCTTTGGGCTTTGTAATGTTGAGGACATCCTCAACATTACAAAGCCCACTCCACCCGAAATTGTCAATTTCAGAGATAAAAAGTTCCAGTATCTTGAGTCCTCTACTTGGACTCCTCTCGAATCTAGAACAACAGCAAAAACAACAACGACAACAACAACGACAACGACAACCAGCCATAAGTCAAATATTATTTATATTTATTTATTTTGAATATTTTTACCTCACCTTTCTCCTTTGAAAAGGACCCAGGGCTGAAGTGCCAGCCAACATGAGCTGAATGATATGCCTGATCATACCTTTTTTTTAAGCAAAATACAACAAAATGTGAGGCAGCGTGAGCATTATACCAATCCCCTCATAATACATTTATTCTTACATGTAATGTAATTCCATACAAGCGAGCAGAACTAACAGAAGTTGCCCATAGAATAGATGAGTGAGGGTGTAGGAAAAATAAATAAAATGAATGGCCTGAGAGGTGGCAGATTAACAAAGCCATTCTCAGAGGCAACAGGACTACCAACCCATTGGGAGTGCTACCACAGAATACTATTCCCAACAAGAAATGGCACTATACTGAAATACCTGTCAGCACAAACCAATACTATTTAAACTTTCAAAAACAAATAGTAGAGGTTTGTCTTGGGGGGGGGGGGTGTCCCTTTTTGCTCCTCGGCCTCCACATCTGGGCACAGGCTCATACACAGCAAAAGCTAAGGCTGCTGAGGCATATCAGATATATGTTACACAGCCCCGTGTTTCCTGACCTGGTGGTCCCCAACCATTTTGTGGGAAGTCATGGGTCGCCTGATAGGTGGTGTTAAATCATTCCTCTCTTCATCTTTTGAAGTGAGATATTCAAGTCTCTTTCTGTGTGTATGTGTATGCATGGGAATCAGGGCCTTTGGAGGAGGGGGGAAAACACTACTTTCTAAGAAGGCATGACGTTTCATTTTTTACAGAAATTAAAAAGAAACGAAAGAATAAAGAAAAAGAAAGAAATGCTCGCAGAAAGATCTAATTGCTGCCGCTTCTGCAAGAAAGGGATTTTAACTATGACACCTCACTTTTGGAGAGCGCTAAGAAGAGGAAAGGGGGGTGCACAATTCATAACCACACACACACACACACACACACACACACACACACACACACACACTCAGAGAGAGGGGGACACAAAAAGAAACTCCCTGCCTCTTCGGCAGCAGGTGCAAGGAAATCTTCATGTCAGACTCTGCCAAAAGGTTGTGCCCTTTCTCTGGGGACCACAATGTCCTTCTGCCCACTAGCCCATCTTTGAAGTCCCTTGCCTTCTCTTCTCTCCACCTCTGATCTCCCCCTGTTCCTCAACAGTTTTGAGGTGAAATTGGAGTCAGAGGCAATAGAAGGGCGAGCTTCATCAATCATCCTCATCAAAGGCACCACCATGTTAGGGAATGAAGACATCTGTCTTGTGTGTCTGTCTGTCTGTCTGTCTGTCTGTCTCTCTCTCTCTCTCTCTCTCTCTCTCTCTCTCTCTCTCTCTGTGTGTGTGTGTGTGTGTGTGTGTGGTCACAGGTTACTTGGCTATTATAAATAGGGGTTACCAATCAAATAAAGTTAGGAACCAGTGTTATAGGCAGAATATAGACAACCCGCAGATCCCTCCTGTGCTTATTTAACTAACTGTTACAGATGATATGTTCTGGATCTTGAAATCTACAAACTTTCTCATTGAAGGCTGTATGTGTTAAATTGCAAGACCATCCAATCCCTCTGAGTAGCATGAGCATCTAGTGAATATAGTCAGCTTCTACCTCAATACTGCTGGACACTGTCATAAGCACCATGGAGCAGCTTTAAAAAAAAAAACTAGCCACAGGCTACAAAGAAACCCCACGTGGTTAAAGAACTCTAGATGGAGTAAGGTAGGTATAATTAAAACTAAGGCGTTTGTTTAAAGGTGGGAGTCAAGCTTTCAAAATGTTTCAAATATAATATTGCTAAATGATGATGTCAAGTGCCAAATGAACATCTGAGTCCCATGGCTACTGGGTTGGGAAAAGAGCATTTCGATACTAATGCTTGACCAGGGACTGATTTCGGTCAGGCATGACACCTCGTTTTCGTGGTTATTAGGCATTTAGTCAGCATGCAGAATAAAAATGGGGCATATTCTGACTAAAGCAAACTTTCTCCATCAGTCTGAACATGTGGCAGGCACTTCAAATGTTGCAGCAGGACAGTAATAAACATGGCGTAGGTTCCATTTGTCCCCTTGCAGCAAGAGAAGTCACAGCTAAGTTTTCTGAAATCTACTCACAGCAAAAGATCAGGTAGGCAAATTCTCTAAAATGCATGGTTTGTTTGTTTGTTTGTTTGTTTGCAGCCCATCTTCTAATGGAACTCTGGGCAGTTTACAGCAAGATTAAAACAACAATACAATATAAAGTGATAGGGACGAATGAGCATGTCTCAAAATCAAAAAATATTATGAGCAGACCCAAATGTGCTGACAGGGTACAAGGTCAAATTGACCCAGCAAACTTGGCATAACAGCTGGGACGTAGCACAATACGTGCATTGGCAACTTACAAAGAAAACCACCAATATCAATTATTAAGCTAAATTTTTGACCTTAACAAAAGTAAAAACAGATAGAACCAAGACAATAAGGGAAAACCCTCAGCAAGAGGCGGCAAAAAGGCGGCGGGGGGATTTAAAATTAAATTAAAGGTCAACAAATGCCTCCCTAAAAAGCATGGTTTTAAGTGCTTTTTTGAAGGTCGGCAGGGACTGTGCAAGGCATAGCTCGCTCGGAAGATGGTTCCACAGCAAGGGGCCCTGTTGTGATGGGGCAGGCTCGAACTGAACAGAACCAAGAAAATGTTCTTTGGTTCTGTTTGTTTCCGTTACTGGCGTTGCGCCGCTCGCGCGATGAAAAATGGAGCAGCAGAGGGCGGCGAGAGGGGCCTGGGCCTGGTGGAGCCTCTTTGCCCTCTCCCCGCCAGAGCCGATGCGAGACTTTGCTGGTCTCGTGAGAAGATGTGGGATCCGAGCCCTTATGGGCTAGGCTCCGGAATCTCGACCACCTGGCAAAGCGGCGATGGTGCAGCCGGAGAGGAAGCCGGAGCGGAGGGTGTCGTTGGAGCAAAGGGGGGGGGAGTGCAGTGGCACCCCCCCACACAGGTTTCTCGGGTCTAGGCCAGGGAGTGCAGGGTGGTGGTCTGCAGGGGCGGTGGCTCCCGGGGCGAAGTGGTTCCCAGGGAGAAGGGCCCCAGTTAGGGAGGCGCTGCGTGGAGCTCCGGGGGTAGCGACCCGGTTGGGGTGGCAGACGGTGCGGTGGATTGGTCCTTGGGGACCGGGCCCAAGGGAGGGCAGTGCTCGGGGGTGCTCCGGGGGTGGCGGCCTGTTGGGGGTGGTGATCGGAGCAGCGCCCGTCTCCTGGAGGACTCCCCGTGGCCACGGGATCGTTCTCCTGGCAGGCTTGCCACCAGCTCCGGTGGCACCCAGCCCCGAGAGGGCTCCCCATGGCTGCAGGACGGCTCTCCCAGGAGGCTTGGCCCGGCCCCGGGAGGGCTCCCCGTGGCTGCGGGAACACTCTCCTGGCCTGCATGACGCCGGCTCTGGTGGTGCCCGGCCCTGGGAGGGCTCCCTGCGGCTGCAGCTTGCCACACCCGAAAAACAAAGAAATGGAAACGAAGCGGGCACCGGGGCCCCAAAAAAATGGAAACGGAATGAAGCGGACCCCAGGGCCCAAATAACAACCACAAAATGCCATTTTGGCATTTCGTGCCCATCTCTACTTAAAACTGTCTGTGTCCATTTCCAAAAGCATGGCCATGTGAGCCTGTTCCTGAAAAGCTAATCAAGGGCTGTGAGCTATCTTAGGGCCTTTTCACACGACCACTAAAATCCGCAGCAAATGGCTCCCAGATCCGGAGCTTAAAATTGTTTCCCCACCAGCTCCGGAGTTTACAAAAAATTAAGTGCCACCACGCCCACCTAAGCGCATCCCAGCGCACTTTTCAAGTACCTGGTCTCCAGAGCTGAAAAATTTCTGATGTGGATGTAACGTAGTGAGTGCCAGGCTCTCCTCGCTTCTGTTTGTTGTTTTTTTGCCCCTGCCCCTTTAAGAGACTGGAATGCTTCCCGGGGCAGCTCCCGAGGGCAGAGCGGAGGTGAGCCTGAATTCTTTTCTTCCCTTTTTTCTCCCTCCCCTCACGCAGACAGCAGCCAGGAGTGCGGAGGGGGTGGGAACACAGGAAGAGCGATGAACCCCCAAAATCTCTGGTACGAATTGAAGTGGCCAGCGGATCTTAGGGGTTGTGTAATAGCGCCCTTAAAGGCCTAATGTGTAAATTATATGATCAGCTTTTGCGTAGCACACTGTGGTCCAGAAAAGCTTGTGCTATAACACACATGTAAGACTGCTAAGTACCACAGGATTCTGTTGTGTTCATCATTTTTGTAGTAAACAGAGAAGGTGAAACGTCACTCCTTTTGTCTATTTGAATCCCTTTAACTCATCTGCAAAAAGCATGAAGAATAAATTGTGTAGCTAACAAGCATTTGAAATTTATTTTACTACGACTCATGATGAATCAATGCAGCATAGCCCTTACTAAAAAAAAATTAACAAGAGTCAAAAGTATTCAGCATTCAATTAGATCAGATGTTTGTACAGTCCTTCCTTCCTAGGTCCACATTGACATGAAGATGTTCCACTATCAACATTCTTAACTAGATGTAGCTTCTTCCCCATGATGTAGAAACAGACACATTGTGACTGTTTTTTCAAAACAAAGGCAAAACATTATACTTTGACAAGCGTTGAAACAGCTTGTGTACGTGTGCTCTTCACATTGGTAGGATTATGTTTGGAAATGTGCGAGAACTTACTTCCTGATAGGGTAACCACAAATGTAGAGATTATGGGACATGCTATGAAAATACATTATTCTAAGTAGAATCTTTATGTTTAGAAACATAATTTATTTCATCAAATCTTATTTTAATTCCGGAAACTTCTGCCCATGCCTTCAGACTGTTTCATGTGCTTGTCTTGCCATGTGCCAGTCTGGCCGCCAGATGGCAAAATTGTCTTCTTTCTCAAAAGAACATATAAAAATGATGTATTTAAAAGACGACATTACAAATCTGATCCAGGGCAAGAGCTAACATAGAGATGTCCACAGTAAAACTGAATTCAGATTTTCCTGACCAGTTTATTTTAAAAAAATGCATGAATTAATTTTTAACAAAGGGGGGAACAATACCTTGAATTTATTGTTTAACAACAATAACAACAATGCAACCAGACCATGCTTTTTAAGCCATTCAGTTTTTTAGCCAACTCACACAGCTTTTGATTTGTAAAAGGAACACACACACACACACACACACACACACACACACACACATACACACACATCCATGATGTCCCAAGATATCTACTATTTAACACAGAGAAAAGAAAACGAATGGAGGGAATAGAAGAACTGAAGGACATATGAACTACTGGTGAAACTGGGCATGATCAAAAAGACAACTATTGTAAAAAATAAATATAAGCATAACCTATTAAAATAAATCTGTGTATTATTACAATAATAATATTACACAATATAATTGTAATCAATCAAAGTTGCCATCTTCCAAAAGAGTTATTGCAACCAAGAACACAAGTGGGAGTTTTAGAGGAGACACTGATATAAAATTACTGCTTGAAGATTTGAGCCATTTTTACTGTTGTGCATTGTTCCAAAATCCTTAAACAGAAATAATTCCACAATGCTTCTTGCTGTATACGTAGCCAAAGATTTTTGTTGTAGGCCATTGTCTGCTAGACATTTGAGCTGATTAAAGAGCTTAGGATATTATTCAGTAAATTCACTCCATAAAGAGCGTATGTGCTTCAAATCCTATTAAATTTAAGAAGGCAGATTTGCTATCAAGCATAGCTCACAAGATGTGATTGTGAACGACTCAGTGGGGCTTCTCGATCAAATCTATGTGAAAGTGAAATGAAGCAAAAGCACCCTGAAAGCCACGAGCTGGGGTAACAATGAACAGAGAAGGATTTAGTCTGATTAAGTACTGTCAGTCTCTTCTCAAGATCCTGATTTAACTTCTGTCCATTATGCCGGAGTGACAAAATACTATTTGACATACAAGTCGAAAAACAAAATCCAGTACCGATGGTGTGTAATGAACTATAAGTGCACATAAAACATGCTGTGCATAAAATGGCTTCTGCTGTCATCCATCTCCATTTTACAGCACGCTCACAGAAAGATTGCTGGTGGCGATGTCCTGTCGTCTCAGACCAGCTCTATTCACAAAGAAAATCCCCAAAGAGACAAGCAGATTCCTGGCACAGAGAGCCAGAATTGACAAGGGCTGGCTCAGGTACACTGGATCAGGCCTTTGGCATTTGGAATGTCTTTGCAGTCTCTCTCTAGATGGAATTAAATGTCCTTCCTTCCTCTACAAAGAAATATGGATTAGAGCTATGCAGAAATTCCATTAAAATCCAGAGTTACAATCAAAACAATCAAAAAAGCAAAACTGTACCAGGAGCCATCAATAAACAATAGGTCAACAACTGTTTATGGATGAGTTCTGGTTCAATTTCTCGAATTTTCAGCATCTCTTCTGAAACTATTTGATACTATCCTTTAACATTTTATGTTTTCCTTATACATTTAAAAAAATATCCTGATTCTTCTCCATTCTAGCGCTTATCTCTCCACCTCACATACATACATACATACATACATACATACATACATACATACATACATACATACATACATACATACATACATACATACATACATACATACATACATACATACATA
>JAHTLZ010002575.1:0-17636 GCA_023846285.1 Phrynocephalus versicolor
GGAAGACTTTTGTACAAGCCTTCTAACAGCCAGTGCAAGGACGGTGGGTGATCTAATCCACCATGCCTGCTGCAGGGCCATTCCACCCCTAGCCTGCACCAATCAGCTG
Source organism: Phrynocephalus versicolor (assembly GCA_023846285.1). Classification (NCBI taxonomy): domain Eukaryota; kingdom Metazoa; phylum Chordata; class Lepidosauria; order Squamata; family Agamidae; genus Phrynocephalus; species Phrynocephalus versicolor. The sequence continues at coordinate 110 of JAHTLZ010002575.1, forward strand.
CTTGGTGCTGGCTTGGGGACAGACTCCCTTGCAATTTCCACTGAAATGCATTGAGCCAATGCATTTCAATGGAGATGGCTGGGACTGGAAGGGATTTTAAAATGGACGTGCAGTTTCTCTGGAGCCCCCGTGGGGGGAGAGGGAAGATCTGTGCCCATTTTAAAATGATTTCTGTCTTCTTGAAGCAGCCAGGGCAAGCGACGGAGGGGGATCAGCTATGCGGAGTCTTCTTGCAGCAGCTTGGGCCAGCGACGGAGGGGGATCGTCTCCATCCCCGCTGCTCCACCTCCACTGCCCAAGCGAGCGACAGAGGGGGATTGGTCTGTCTTGGGAAAGGGAAAAAAAGGTTTTAAAAATCCAGGCTTTTAAAACCTTTTTCCCCCTTCCCCACACCCCGGGCTCCAGCTCATTGGGGCTGGGGTGAGGAGATAAAAGTTTTTTCTCCCCCACCCCAGTACTAACCAGCTGGAGCCCCAGCATGTCCTGTGGTCTGCGGTATTGTGGGACCGCAGTACATGAGCCGTGAAATGGTGGGGGGTTACTGTATGGGAAATGGAAATTGGAAATGTGAAGACCAACCTGAAATGTAAATAAATGTTAATTTGTTAGTCTGTAAAAGAATAGTAGTAATAAGTTATATAATAGCTCATAAAGTATTAACTTGAATTAAAGATGATTTCTGAAATGAGGCATTCTTTGGAAGAATAGTCAAATCTCTTGTAGATCATATATAGAATATCTGTAATTAGCCAAAGGTATTCTAAGTTGGTTAGTACTGAAGAAATAAATATTGAGGTTGAATATAATGTTGAGATTCAATGGGCTATATTCTTTGTATTAAAACCAGATGTCAGTAAAGATAGAATATGGAGGAAGATATGTCTGAAAGTGTTCTGCTTATATACTGCCCCATACCACAGGATGTAAGGCTGAGTCATCCATGAGCTGCCTACCTGGAATTGAACCCCAGGTTGGGAGCACTGTTTTACCTGCAGTACAGGCATTTTTTTAAAAAAATATTTTATTGAGGAAGTAACAACATATCTTTCCAGTCTTTACAAGTTTCAAAAACATTACATCATCCTTTGGTCCCTTCCTCATTAACTCTCCCTCCCCCCCCCCCAGCAAGCAAAATTCACTACCCTTTCATATTGAACATTATTAAGGCATGATGGAATAGTCTAGCCCATTTCTCGTTCTCAGGCTTCCCTTTTATCCAATTTATATATTTCAACCATTCCTTTAAAATTGTATGTTTCCCTTCTATGTTTTCTTCTTGCATAATTTGTATCCAATTATTTTGAAAAAATTCATGTATATAATCTTTCCATTTATCATATTTCCATTTCTTTTGGTCCTTCCATCCACTCGTTAGTACCATTATGGCTGCTGCTATTCCGTAATAGACAATCTTTTTTACACTTCTCCATTCTTTTTCTCTATCTACTAACCCTAAGAAAATATAGTCTATTTTTAGCTCAATCCTTTTCTTTGTAATTTCTGATAACCCATTTTCTACTTTCCTCCAATATGTTTGTATTTTCTCACAGTTCCATATCATATGTGCAAAAGTTCCTTTTTCTTTTTTACAATGCCAACAATTTTGTGATATGTTATTATTTATTCTATTTAATTTCTCTGGGGTATAATACCATTTATACAATATCTTCAGTTGCATATCCTTAATTTTTTCCAATTTTACCTCTCTTATCCCCCGTAATATGGCCTGAATCTTTTCTGTATTTAAATCCATATCTCCTTCCCAGTTATATTTAATTAAACTTTCATTCTGATTTCCCAATCTGACCAAATATCTATAAATCTCTCCTGCTCCAACCTTTTTTTCTTCATATTTCTTATACACCACTTCCCATTGTCTATCTTCCTTTCCCTTAAGAGGATGGAACCATTGATCATATCTCCTTTTCATACTTTCTGCCACCATCCATTTTTGATTCCCTAATATCCCTTTTAATTTATTAATTCCCCCTCCTGTTGACATTAATTCATGCATATCTTTGATTTTATAATATCCTTTCTCTTTTAGATTCTTTATATCTTTTTGTGATAGGATCTTCCCCTCTTTATTAAACTGTTCTAAAGGGCCCCAGTTCGATACTCCACCTATTTTCGTCCTCTTTATTAGAATCTCCATTGTTACTTGCCTTGGTCCCTTAACTTCTTTCAATATTCTTTTATCTCTATCAAATATCCCTAAGTAACCTGCTGAGTTATTTATTGTATCTTCTACTCTTTTCCATTTGGGTGTGGGAAATTCCTCCACCTTCATTGCCCATTTTAATTGGAAGGCTATATAATACTTTTCCAAAGAGGGCATGCTCCATCCTCCTTCTTCTTTTATTGCATAAAGGATTTTATGCTTAATTCTTTGATTTTTCTTGCCAAAAGCCCATTTCCTTAATGATGTGTCCCATTTCTTTAATATCTTTTCTGAGAGTAATATTGGGAGAACCTGAAATAAATATAACAGTTTTGAAACTATAAAGATTTTCAAAGCCCTAATTTTTGCCAGTATTCCCATTTTTTTTTATCTTTCCAGCCCTTTATTATTTTCTGGATCTTCCTCCAAGTTTTGTTATAATTTGCCTCCCCTAATTTTTCCCAATTTTTTGTTAATACCACTCCTAAATAAATCATTTTTTTAACACCATTCCCCATTTTCATTTGTAATCTTAATTGATCTTGCTCCTTCCTGGGAACATTTAGATACATAATTTCTGATTTTTGTAAATTTACTCCTAATCCTGATATTTTTTCAAATTTCTTTAATATATTAATCAGGGGGCCTGCCGCTTCTAATGGGTTAGTCAATATTAATATTAAATCATCCGCAAACATATTTAACTTTATTTCCTCTTTTCCTATTTTATAGCCTTTTATTTGAGCACATTCTCTCAAATTTTGGGCCAACGGTTCCATTGCTAATGCAAATAATGGGGGGGATAAAGGGCATCCCTGCTTTGTACCTCTTTCCACTTTAAACTGTTCCGTTAATGATCCATTTAGTCTTACCCTTGCAAAGTTTTCTTTATAAATTTCCTTTACTGCATTTGCATAGGGACCTATAATATCCATCTGTTTTAATAACTTTAGTAAGTAATCTCTTTCTACCGAGTCAAAAGCTTGTTTAATATCCAGTTTTACCATTATTAATTTACTTTGTTTCCTCTTGGCATCTGCCATTATATTCATTACTATTCTTATTGGATCACCTATATATCTTCCCTTAACGAACCCATATTGATCCTCCTGTGTTAGATCTGGAATTGCATCCTCTAATCTTTTAGCTAATATTTTTGTAAAAATTTTGTAATCTTGATTAGCCAATGTGATTGGTCTATATGACGCTACTTGTTCTTCTGCTTTACCTTGCTTTTTGAGAGGAATAATTTCTGTCTCCTTCCATGTTTCTGGGATTCCTTCCCCTTGCATTATATCATTAAATAATTTCTCCATTCTTTCTCCTAACCCCTCTTGAAACTGCTGGTAAAACAGAGTAGTGAAACCATCTAAGCCTGGAGCCTTCCCCCTTTTTAATGTTCCAATCACCTCCTTAATTTCATCTACTGTAATCTTATCATTTAGCCTCTTCTTTTGTATTTCAGAGATTTTACTTCTGACTTGTAAATCTTCTTCACATTGTATTTTCTTTTGGAACGCTTCCTTAAAATATTCAGTCATAATTCTTTTTTTTCCTGCTCTTTATATTTACATTCCCCTTGTTTATTTTTTAATCTTCTAATGAAATTTTTACTTTTCTGTATTTTTAAATAAGATATAAATCTTTTCCCTGCCTGAATTGTCGTCCTTTGGAATTCATTTTTAACCAGGGCTTGTTTCTTCCATAGGAGTAAATTATTTATTTCGTCTAATTTTCCTCTTTGTTCCCTTATTTGCTTTTCTATCTTTTTTGAATAATTATTTTGTAATTTTTTCTGTAATTCTAATAATTCCTCCATAGCTTTATCTTTTTTCTCACTCAATTCCTTCTTATATCTCCTCTCTTCCTCTAGACACAAACCCCTTATAACCGATTTTGAGGCGTCCCATAAAAGAGATGACTTAATTCTACATCATTTTCCCTAAATACTCTTTTTATCTTATTTTCCATTTCCCTTCTCTTAACTTCTGAAGAAATTATTCTTGAGTCAAATCTCCATTTCCAGTCCTTTTTTGGAAGGTTTAAATCTAATTGCATTAGCAAATGAGCATGATCTGATAGAAATATACCCCCCACCTGAAATTTTGAGATTGTTCCTTTATGTTCCTCCCTCACCAGCATAAAATCTATTATGCTAAACTTTTTATGCCTGTTTGAATAAAACGTTGGATCCCCCTGTTTGCCTTCTACTTTAGCCACATTACTCCATAAATGAGATCTACAATACTGTTGAGTTTCCTTATTATCCTGTATATTCAAATTAAAGTCTCCAGCCACTATCACCAACCCCTCAGAGACTTGTTCAATTTTACTTAAAGATTTTTTCAAAAATCTAACTTGACCTTTATTGGGAGCATAGATCGAGGCTAAAGTATATTTTTGACCCCAAATTAAACATTTGACCATTATAAATCTTCCTTGAGTATCAATCCTTATTTCTTTCACTTGGATATCCAGGTCATTTCTAAATAATATTCCAACCCCTCTTGATTTCTTTGTTCCTTTTGATTGAAATTGCCATTTGGTAGGCCATGCTGGGTGGGAGAATAACACTCTATTTTCTGTTTTGTCCATATGAGTTTCCTGTAGAAATAGAATCTTCACCTTTTCTTTATTTAACAGCTGTGCTAATTTCGTTCGTTTTGCCTGAGAAGACATTCCATTAATGTTTAATGAGAGGAATCTCATGTCCCCTCCCATTGATCTTTCTCATCACCTATTTTGGCCTTACCATTCCATCTTGATTCCCTTTTATTTGCTTGCTTCTTATTTCTTACCCCCCTGCTTTGCAGCCCCACCCCTTCCATGGGCTTACAGCCCATTCTGAGCACCATACAAAGCTTGGACTTCCCGTTGCCGCTCCCCTTTTGCCCCTGTAGACAATATTTAACACATTTGTAATAAATGCTCAGTCTGCTTTCTTTCTCTAAACATTTCATTATCTATGTGTTCTCCTTACAAAATTATCACGACACCTCTAACTTACTTCTTCCTTCTCCCTTCACTTAATTCAGCATTCCTTATCTGCTCCAGCTCCCTTTTACCTTGAAACATAGCCATGGCAACCCTCCCCATCATGTACTTTCAGTTCTCCCTCCCTTTTCCTTCCCCCTCCCTTCTCTCTTATTAACCCTTTTCATATCTTATTCTTTTCACCCCCGTAGTTCATATGAATTAAGTCCTGTAACAATATTCTTTACAAGTCTATGTCCTATATCCATATTCCTATACAATATCCTATTCCCAGTTAGGCTGTTTTTGTCTCATTTAGAATTAACTCTGTTATTCTCTATTTACACAAACAGTTATTTATTCTTCATCACGAGGCTCTTGTTCTCCTTCCTCTTGGGATCTTTCTAACGGAGTAATCCCCAGACTTTGTAGCATCAGTTCTGCCTCAGTGGGATTCTTTGCTTTAAACTGTTTGTTGTTTGTTTTTAATTACCAATATTGTGGCTGGATAAATCCATGTAAATCTGCAGTTGGCAGCAGACAATTCTCTTGTATACGGACGCATATCCTTTCTTCTCTTTGAAGTTTCCAGAGATAGGTCCGGGAAGAATCTTATAATTGCTCCTTTATAATTTAAGGGTCCTATTTTTCTCGTCTCTTTCAATAGCTGATCCGTCAGTCTCTCCTTACACAGTGCAACTATAACATCTCTCGGGCATGCAGAATCTTTAGGTTTGGGTCTGAGTTCTCTATGAGCTCTTTCAATATCGTTCTCTGAGATTATTTGCACATTATTAGCAGCCAGAAGAGATAACAGTTCAGGGATAATGTCCTTACCATTAATCAGCTCCGGTAGACCAACAATTTTGAAGTTTTTACGACGTTGCTTGTCCTCAGCCTGGACAGCCCGATTCTCCAATTTCTTTAATCTCAGTTCTGTTTGGTCAAGCCTTTTTTCGACCGCTCTGACCTCGACATTTAAATCGCTTGCATTTTCCACCAGTTTTTTTATACTGTCATTTAATTTCCTGTTTTCTTGCTGAATTAATTCTGTAAGGTCCTCCTGGATCACTCGTCGTAGCTCTGCACGAACTGTTTTGGAGATCTCCTCCTTCACTGCCTGTACAGTTTTGCTTATCAAGAGGTCTTCTTGGCGTTTAGTGAAAGCAGCCATTTCGTTTGACTCTCCTCTCCTTTGATCCTCTGATCTCAACAACCTCCGGACGGGAGGGAGATATCAATCACTAGCTGGAGGGGATTAAGGGAGGGCTCCCCTTTCCTTTCCCACAAGTTTTAACCTCTCTCCTTTATGACTGAGCCATTTAAAGTTATAAAATACTTATCGTCTCAGGGAGCTCGTCTGGAGGCGACTCACCCCTCTCGGCGCATGCGTGAAAGTCCCAGTACAGGCATTTAACTGCTGCACTGTGGGGCTCTTGTACTTTCAAAAATATGTTCCTTTTGGCTGGGAATGCAGATATGAATTATACTGGGCTGAAATTTTGGGGAAATTGTGATTTAATTGGTAACATGATTTAGTGTAGAAAATACATAAAAATGTTTTTAAAAAGAAGAAAGAGAATTTTTGAAGAACTATTGGAGGTTGTTAAAAATAGGGCAATTACCACCCTGAGGGTGATAGAAGGTGTGGGAGGATGTGTGCTGGGTGGGTGAGGATCCTTCCTTGAACTTATGGATTCTGGAGGCCTAGAGGCAGGAATTGGGCCTGGAAACTCTGGCAGCTGTAGTCTTAGTCATCCCACTGATGAGAGGAGGCCATCATTGGGGAAGGTACCCCCGGTGGTTGTTACTGGTGACGTATTCTGGCCCTCCATGTTCAGACCCAGGCCCTGGACAGCTGAGCCTTGACTGCCGCAATCTCTGGCTGCTGCTTTTCAATGCCAGGTCAGTGAACAACAAAGCTCCCATCATATATGATTTGATCACAGAAGAGGAGGCGGACCTGATATGTATCAGTGAGACCTGGTTGGGCACCTAAAGAGGTGTCGTTCTCTCTGAGATGTGACCATCTGGGTTCCAGTTTTGGGACCAGCTGAGACGGCAGAGGAGAAGAGGGGTGGCAGTTGTCATTTAAGAATCTCTTCCTTCAGGGGCACTGCCCCAAAATTATCCAGATGTGATTCCCTGTTTTTTTAAGTTGGATTCCCAAGAACAGTTGTGGGTGTTGCTACCGTACCTGCCTCCCTGCTGCAGAGTGAAGTCCATGCCTGTCAGGCCTCTCTCACACACACAGAGATGAAGTCCAAGCTTTTGCTGAGCATTCAGGATAAAGCACAGCACAGCATGTTTAGGGTTAACAGCGTCCAAATGCAGGTATCAAAAACACACTGCCAAGTCCGATAGGTGAGCAAAATCCAAGATACAAAGTCCAAGGTCGAAAACTGGTACACAAGAGATGCTTACGCCAGATCCAAGGAACAGGAGACTTCAGAGCCAAGAGAAAAGGTCCAAGGTCGAGGCCAGCAGGAGACAGAGAGGTTCAGGAATCCAGGAACAAGGCACACGGGTGAAGGCAAGCCTTAGCAACTTGTTGCTCCCACAAAGTTAGCCTGACCCCTGAACGCTTGATTTATGGTCCCAAGAGGGCACCACCCATCTCCATGAACCCTCATTATTCTAAAACTATGGGTCATGTGAATGTAAATGTCTCCATGTTGCTGATAGTTTATCTGCTTAGCCGTGAGTCTTTGCTTTCTGTGGCTGACAGCTCTCTGGGGTGGAGAGGACTCTCTTGAGACAGATTCATCACTATCGGAATCAGCTGCTGGAGGATCTTCAGAAGCCCCTGCAGGTTCCTCTGACCTTACAGTAACTCCTCAGTATCTGAGTCTTGCTCTGGCAGGGACCTAACAGTGCCTGAGCTGCTGGAGGCCATCTGAGGGTTGGCGGTGGAATTTCCCAGACTTATGGTTTGGGAGGATTTCCATCTGCCATCCCTGGCATGTGCCTCTGGAGCAGCTGGGAAGTTCATGGGTTCCATGGCATGCTCTCTCTCCCCAGGGATCCCAAAGGCAGGTGGGTTCCTGGGGCTCCTTTTCCTCCAGTGGAGGACCAAAGAGCTGAAATGGGAAGATTAATCTCAAAGGTTACTTTAGGTTAGGCGTGGTCATGTCCCATCTCATCTGTGGGCACCCTAGAAATGACCAGCCTCTCAACTGCAACCCCATTAACCATCCTGCTCAGGCTTTGAGGAGTCAATCCATCTCCTTTTCTGTTGTCTTCCATTCCACCCTACCCCAAAGACCAGCACTGTTTCCAGTGTGTATTCTTTTTTTCAGGCTGTCCCCCAACCATGCACATGTCATACCACACCTCCTATCACCCTCAGGATGGTAGTTTGACTCCCCAGGCAGGGTTGCCAGAAGTCTGGAAATCCTGGAAAAGTTATGGAAAAGGAAGATGTTTTGAAAATCATAGAGAAGTCAAGTGAAAATGTAGATTTTGTTGTCGCTCAGTCGTGTCTGATTCCTCGTGACCCCATGGACCAGAGCTCGCCAGGCCTTCCTGTCTTCCACTGCCTCCCGGAGTTTGGTCAAATCCATATTGGTTGCATCAATGACACCGTCCAACCATCTCATTCTCTCCTGTCCTGTTTTACTTTTGCCTTCAATCTTTCCCAACATCAGGGATTTTTCCAAGGAGTCCTCTCTCCTCATGAGGTGGCCAAAGTACTGGAGCGTCAACTTCAAAATCTGTCCTTCCAGTGAACATTCGGGGTTGATTTCTTTCAGGGTGGATAGCTTTGATCTCCTTGCAGTCCAGGGGACTCTCAAGACTCTCCTCCAGCACCACAGCTCAAAAGCATCGATTCTGCGGCGATCAAGCCTTCTTTATAGTCCAGCTCTCACTTCCATACTGGAAAAACCATAGCTTGGACTATCCTTAGTTGGCAAAGTGATGTCTCTGCTCTTTAGGAGCAGAAATAATGCAGGGCATTATGAAGATAGTCATGGGGGGGGGGGGGAGAGAGAATTGGATTTTTACTAGAGGTGGGTGTTATCGCTAATCTTGGAAATCCTAATGTACCCGGTAACCATAATGACTGCATTTTTCGCTCTATAAGATGCACATTTTTCACTCTCATAAATAAGGGGAAATGTGCGTTCGTCATACGGTATACAGTGAAGCAATTCAATTTACGACCAGGAAGGAGGCGCAGAATACTAAGAAAAAATAGCAGGGGGAAGTGGACACTTTCCCAAAGTGTCCAGGAGGCCTTTTCCTGTTGCAAGGTTCATGGGGAGAGAAAATATCCATGCAGATGGAGAGAAAAGAGTGTGTTCAGGCCTTCCTAGAATCCTGTTTACTGGCTAAAATTACTTTGCTACAAAACACCAGTATTTAGTCAGCTGGCCTAGAGTGCCAAGCACACAGCAGGCATTCCCTTTTTGGACAGCGATTGAGAGCCGTTGCCTCAGGAACATAGGTGCTTGATTATTTATTTATTTATTTATTTATTTATTTATTTATTTATTTATTTAGCCGCGGTTTTTCAGCCTGCCTGTTCTGGTGAGGTTTTTTTTCCTCCTTTTGAAAAGGGTTTGGGTTAGTGTGGATGTGGGGAATAGCACATATCTTTCCTTATTCTGGCAATCTCACCTCACTGGGAAACGGGTCTGGGTAAAAGGCGGAACTTCACGGAACTCACTGATTTCATATGATTTTTACATGGGATCTTTCCCAAATCACCATCAAATCACACATCCCATTCATGGCCAACTATTGCACAAGAATAATCACGTCTCCTCCAGAGCATGGCTCGGCAGTGGCGCAAAAACATGGTTCCATCGCACGGAACCATCTGATTTCATATGATTTTTACATTGGATCATGATAAATCAAGTATCATATATAGAGCCTATTTCAGTCCACAGATTGCACAAAAAAAAATCACGGGTCCATCAGCGCATGGCTCCACAGTGGCGCAAAAACATGGTTCCAAGCCACGGAACCACACGGAACTTCCTGATTTTTACCCGGGATCAACTCCAAACCACTATCACATCCTAGGCCCCATCCATACACACAGACTGCACATCCAAAATCAGGCGTCCATCAGCGCATGCCTCCGCAGTGGCGCAAAAACATGGTTCCAAGGCACGGAACCACACGGAACTCCCTGATTTTTACCCGGGAGCTTTTATCCTTCCGAGGAGGATGCTTTCTTTGGGGGGGGGGTGACAGGATTTTTAGGTGGAGAGATTGATGGGTCATTTAGGTTGTCGAAGGTTCAGGATCCCATCTCTCCTCCTTTGTGCTGTTTTGTGGAAGAAGGGAACGAGGCAAAAGGAACGGAGAAAGTAGTTTGCTTCCCGTCTCCCCCTCTCCCTCCCACTTTTTCCTGCCAAAATCTCCAGACGGCTCCTGGATAGAAGCTCCTTCACCGCCCTCCCTTTGCTAGAAACGCCTCCCTCTTGTTGGGTATCGCAATCGGTGATGCTTTAATTTCCACACAGGAGTAAAGGGATTCTTCCTGCCACAAACTCACTCGCTGGCCCTGTTTGCAGGAAGACCAACCCGGAGGGATTTTTTGTTTATTCCCTGGGGCTCCTTGAAGTCTCTCCCCCCCTTTCTTCCTCCTTGCTCTCCCAGGTGGGTGTTCTGGGAAGCCCTTTCACTTCTGGCTTGTGTTCTTTGCAAGGGAAGGAGGTGGTTCACCTTTCCAGCGGCGTCCTCCCCGCCCCACCTGGGTTGAGGATGGAGGACTTCCTTTTGAGAGATTTTTCCTCTCCATTCTTCTATTAACTCTGTGGATGTATAATTCCTGCTGATGACTTCCTGGACTTACCTAAAGAGAACTTTCTTCTATATATATATATTTCTTTCCACCATCTGTTTATTTAGTCTATAGAAGTTCCATGCCAAGGGTGCACATTATGTTTTTAAATTGTTTGTTGTGTGTTGTATGTTGCTGTTGTTATTTTTGGCCGTATTGATCTGCCCGCTGTTAGCCACCCAGAGTTCCCACGGGAAAATGGGCGGGTAGAAGTCGAATAAATAAAAAAAATATTTCTATATTAGAAAAGCAAGGTTCCTGTGTTTTATTGCACAGAACAATACTAGTACTTGCTGAGGGAGGGGGAAAAGAGGGAACTTCAGATTTGATCTCCTTTTTGCCTTAAAAGCTGGCTCATTTGCACTGCACACTATTAAAGTGGGTTATAATCCACTCACCCCAAAGAGGAGAAAGAGGGCCAGGTGGGTACAATGAGGAAGAGGAGGAGGAAGGGGAAGGGGGCGTTTGGGGGAGCAGAAACAGGTTTTGGGAGTTAAGGATCCTTTAGGTCAGAGCCGTCATTTCTGCACCTCCTTTCCGTCTGGACACCCACTCCGCCTTTTTGAGATTCCTAATGAGAGCTTAACTGGTCACCCTCCTCTGGACCTGCTCAATGTTGTCAATATCCTTCTTAAATTGAGGAGTGCAGAACTGGACACTGTACTCCAGGTGGGGTCTGACCAGAGCAGAATAGAGTGGCACTATCACTTCCCTTCACCTAGACACTATGCTTCTGTTGATGCAACCAAGAATCGTGTGGGCTTTCTTGGCTGGCGCAACACAGTGCTGACCCATGTTCAATTTGTGATCCACCAAGACTCCCAGATCCCTTTCACAGGTACTATGGAAGTCCAGCTGACTGGGAGGTAATTAATTATTTTTGAAGATAGGGTTGACTCTCCTCCAATTGATGGGGACTTTCCCTGTTTTCCAGGACTTCTCAAAGATTATTGCCAATGGTTCTGAAATTATTTCTGCCAGTTCTTTTAATATCCTTGTGTGTAGTTCATCTGGCCCAGGAGACTTAAATCCATTTAATATTTCCAGGTGTTCCTGTATTGCCTCTCTACCTATTCTATGTTGCAGTTCCCATTCTACCTCACCTACTCTGGTTATCATGGCCACGCAAAGAGCCTATCATTTCCTTATTTTTCCTTTTGCTTTGTACATAACTAAAGAAACCCTTTTTACTATCTTGAATCTTGCTGGCAAGTTTAAATTCATTGTGTTCTTTAGCTTTGTTTATGAACGCTCTACATATGTTAACTATTTGCTACTCTTTGGTGCATTCTCCATTTTTCCATTTCCTGTCCTTGTTTTTCCCATCCTCTGTCTTTACAGCCAAAGACTTAAACTACTGCCCTATTCAGTCATTTGTTGGACGCGGTGCTATTTAGGTGCTGATTTTGATGCACATATGTCGGAGTTCAAGAAGAGCTACTAACCCAAGGTTAAAAAGGACTGGCCAAGACCCTTTCCTTTGGCATGATGTTTTTTAAAGCCTTTGATGCAAAGGAGAAATGCAGCTGAAAAATGAGTGGGAGGAGCCTCAAAGGAAAATAAAAAAGGCATGACAGTTGGCTTACTTTTGGGGGTGGCCTGTATGTCACTTCCTCCAATGTTTACGGCCGTGTAGAGGAAGTCAAGTCACACAGGCCGATGAAATAAAAGGCAAGGCCAGGGGAAGGTCACCTTTCTTTTCCGCCCTGGAGGTGATGCAGGAACTCCTTTAACTCTTTTCCATGAAGCCCTATTTCCAATAAGAATAAATGGTTTTATATTTAAGAAAGCATTCTATGTGCTGGCCATTTCCCAGATTATCAGAGGGGAGAGAGAGTAAGAGAATGTTGTTGTGAATATTTGGGCTGTTTGGATGTGTTATTTATTTATTTATTTATCTATCTTGTATCCCGCCCATCTTCCCACTGGGAACTCTGGGCGGCTTACAACAATAAAACACGTAATAAAAAACACTAAACAGCAAAGCAAGAACCAAGCATAATTAATGCAAGGGGACAAGATGGCGGCAAGACCCATTCATAGTAGAGCAAGGGATAAGAGGGAAAAAAAGAAAGAAACTAACTGGAAAAGTCGCCAAACGCCTCCCTGAAGAGGTGGGTCTTCAAGGCCTTCTGGAAGGCGGGCAGGGACTCTGTCAGGTGCAGCTCACTGGGGAGATGATTCCAAAGCATGAGGCCTACCACAGAGAAGGCACGGTCTCACTTAGGCAATTTCCTCGCCTCTCTGGGTGTGGCCACCATCAGTGAGTGCGTCTGCGCCAGTCTCGTGGTTCTGGACTAGGTAGACCTTTGAGAGATACGCTCCACCAGATACTCTGGTCCCAGGCCGTGGAGGGCTTTGAAAGTCAAAACCAGGACCTTGAACCTGATCCGGAGGACAACGGGGAGCCAATGCAACCAAGCCAGGACTGGGGTGATGTGCTCGTATCTACAGGCACCCACCACCAGCCTAGCTGCCGCATTTTGCACCCGCTGCAACCTCCGGACCAGGGTCAAGGGCAACCCCACGTAGAGGGCATTGCTATAGTCGATCCTCGAGATCACCAGGGCCTGCACTACTGTCCTCAGGGAGGACTCATCGAGGTACTGGCGGATCTGGGCAATCCTGCGGAGGTGGATAAAAGCGGCCCTGGAAGCAGCCATCACCTGGGCTTCCAGGGAGAGGGCTGAGTCCAGGACCATGCCTAGATTCCTGGCCCTGTCCTAAGGCTGGAGGGAAACACCCCCCAGCTTAGGGAGGGGGCCATTGTACCCAGACGAGAGTGCCCCGAAGAACAGAACCTCTGTCTTCTCCGGATTCAGCTTGAGCCGGTTATCTCTGGTCCATTCCAGAATGGCCTCCTGACACAGATCAAGGGACCGAATTGCCTCCACTGCAGACGACGAAAAGGAGAGATAGAGCTGCGTGTCATCAGCGTACTGATGACAGCGAACTCCAAATCTCCTGATGACCTCCCCCAGCGGCCTCATGTAAACATTGAACAGCATGGGTGAGATTGCCGACCCCTGGGGCACCCCACAAGGGAGAGTCCAAGGAGCCAACAAGTCATCACCCAGCTGAACCCGCTGAGTCCAGCCACCAAGGAAGGAACGGAAACAGGCCAAGGCCTGGCCACCCATTCCCGCCTCTGCAAGCCGGACCAGTAGGTTACCGTGGTCGACGGTATCAAAGGCAGCTGACAGATCAAGGAGAACCAACAGGGAGGAGCACCCCCTCTCGGCCTCCCTGAGGAGGTCATCCTGCAGAGCGACCAGGGCAGTCTTTGTTCCGTGAACAGGTCTGAATCCAGACTGGAAGGGATCCAGGATACGATTTACCTCCAGATATGACTGAAGCCTGACAGCAGCCACCCTCTCAACAACCTTGCCCAGGAAGGGAACAATGGCAATCAGACGATAGCTGGATAAATCGTCTGATGCCATGCCAGGTTTTTTAAGAGTGGGTTTCACCACGGTCTCCATTAGACGGGCAGGAAAATATCCCTCCCTAAAAGAGGCCGTGGCAATAGCGGAAACCCACTCAGGCATGTTCCCTTCGGCAGATTTAATAAGCCAGGCCGGGCAAGGGTCAAAGGGAGTGGCCGCCGGTCGGCAACAAGCCATGGATCTCTAGGCCTCCGCCGGAGACACCGTCCCAAACTCATCCAAGAGGGGAGAATGGAGGGGTGAGGGTGCAGAGATCTCAGAGGGTGGACTAGAGCAACTGGGGGGGGGCAAGTCGGAGCTGATGGCCTCTATTTTGGATCTAAATTGGGCTGCGAATTGCTCACTAGTGAAATCACTAGGAGGAGGCCTCAGCTGACTGGGATTGGAGAGGTCCCGAACCACCCGGAATAACTCCGCCCGGTGGCTCGAGGCCTCGCCAATTCTCAGGGAGACATAAGATCTTCTAGCATCCCTGACCGCGCGAAGGTAGCAGCCAGTCAGCTGCTTAAGTGCAGCCCTATTCTCTTTCGTCCGGCTTGTCCTCCAAGTGTCCTCCAAGTCTCCTGCGTTCTTGTTTCATCGACCGCAGCTCAGCCGTATACCACGGAGAGGAGCGGTCTCCACAACGCAGGAGGCGCTTGGGGGCGATCCGGTCCACCGTCCTGGTGGTTGCCACATACCACCTATCCACCAGGGCATCGACTGGATCGTCTGCCAGACCGCCAGAAATCTCCCCGAAGGCTTCCATGAACCTGGCAGGGTCCAGAAGCCTTCAGGGGCGGGCCCAGATGTATGGGGCGGATGCTCCCTGCGAGGCGGGGGGGGGGCAATCGACAGGAAAAATTTTAGCAGGTGGTGGTCCGACCAAGACACGGGCAGGGGCAAAATACCCCTAACCCCAGAAACGAATCTGATGACATGGAAGAAAACACCAGGTCTAGGGTATGGCCAGCTCTATGAGTGGGGCACACAACATGCTGAGATAAGTTCATGGAAGTCATGGATTCCATGAATTCCAGAGCTGCACCAAAGAGTTCCTCCTTGGCATGCAAGTTGAAGTCCCCGAACACCAAAAGGCGGGGGGGGGGGGTCTCAGCAAAGCAGCCGAGAGGAACTCAGCGATCTCTGGGAGGGATTGTGCTGGGTTGTGGGGAGCACGGTACACCAGCGCAATGCCAAACTTATCTCACTGACCCACTGATAGGTGGAGGCATTCGACCCCAGGACACACCATTGTCACAGAACTGCTAACGTAAAGGGATTCCCTGTAAACGATGGCCACCCCACCACCCCTACCCTCCAATCTGCCCGCTCACTGTACCTGAAACCCAGGGGGGCACAAAAGGGAGAGGGAAGCCCCACCCTCTGCACCCACCCAGGTCTCAGTAATACATGCCAGGTCGGCTCACTCATCCACGATCGAGTCGAGGATGAGAGAGGTCTTATTATGAACCAACCTGGCATTAATCAGGAGGCAGGACAGGTCGGAGGTGCTGGCGGGATGCATGTGGCGGTGAGCGAAGGGATCAGAACGTGGGACAGTCCCACGGCCAGACACCACTGAGATACGGGTCCCTGCCAGCATGGTGACCTGACCAATAAAATAAAAGCAATAAACAATAATAAAACAGGCACTAATACACACAAGGTAATAAACTATACAGAGTAAAGTAATAACAACAAAATAATGAGCTAAAAGAAAGTGATAAGCTAAATGAGATAAAATAGAAATAAAAACAGTGCTCAAGGGCATTCAGGCCAGGGCAGATGCTAAGTGTGTGTGTGGGGGGGGCAAATGAAGGGGAGAACAGCTCTACTGGGGAGAACTCAGAAGGGGGGCCCAGAAGACCACCACCCAGGTCTGGAGTCCAAGTCCGTAGCCCCAAGTCCGAGACCCCCCCCCCGCACTTTGGACCAGTAGAGATGATTTCCCCCATCACGATCCGTCCAGGGTAGTTACCCCCTCCGCGGCAGCCAAGAAACATCGGTGGGAGCACCGCGGGCAAGTTCGTCGGTGGGGACGGCGGGTCCCATCGTCCATGCCGGGCCAATCCAGTGCCCTCGAGGACTAAACAGGATCGCCCAGGGGATAGGAGCAGGGACCCACAGGGCCCCTCCAGCAGCAAAGTAAGCTGCTGGAAGCTTTTCTTCCTGACATTTTTCCAGACTCTCTGCTGGGGAGGAAACAGTCAGAGAGACCCGGAGACTGGAAACACTGAGGAAAAACAGCACATCTGCTGTGTTAATCCCCTAATCACAATACAATGACTCACACTTGTTGTCGTACATAGGACAAGTTTTCTCTTTCCCACAACTTTAAAAACGCCCAGTCTCTATACCCCAGAGCACAGAGAGAACTCCTAGTTCATTGTCCTCTGAAGATGCCAGACACAGAGTCTGGCGAAATGTCAGGAAGAAAAACTTCCAGTACGAAAACCTCACAACAACTATCAGATCCCAGCCATGAAAGTCTTCAAAAATAGAGAGATATTTAACAGTGATTTTCTCTTTCAGCTGCTGGTGTCCCTTTGAGAAGGTGGCCTCGAGTTTCTCAATATTCAGTGGAATCTTCTTGACCAGGAATACTTTAAAAACTCTGTGCAAGGACATCACGCAGGAAATTTCTGGGACCGAAGGCTCCCCAGGTAGGGATTTAGGTTGTAAACGATATTTCACAGAATCATGGAAGAAACCTCAAGGGCCATCAAGTCCAACTCCCTATCCTAGCAGTTTATGACTTTCATCTAAAATATAATACTATACTACCATTTTTTTCCTATTTTCTAAAGTTCATTTGCTTGGGTCCTTTCATAGCCTGCCACTGGGGGTGGGGGAATAACAGTTTTATTCCTTAATCCTTTTATTCTCTTCTCCTGTTTCTGAAGAATCATATACATAACTACTAGTGCTTAAAAGGGGACTGGTTGGAGTGCAGTGTGAAAGTGTGTGTGTGCCAGATTGGACACAACAACCCTGAACTTGTGGTGCTTCTCTGAGACAATCTTAGTCATTCATTTGCAATTGCAAATATATATAGAACACAATTACATCTTTTAGAACAACTCACACAGTTGGTTCACTTAGTTACCTGGCCAGTGCAGTTTGAAAGTTGGGTGTGTGACTGTGCGCCAGACTGGGCACCACAAGCCT
>JAHTLZ010002575.1:26228-44447 GCA_023846285.1 Phrynocephalus versicolor
GGCCCCCCGGGCCCCCCCCAATTGGATTGTGCTTGCGCTGGCCGGCCGGCCGGCCAGCGCAGAGACACCCACCCCACCGGCCTCCCTCCCCTCCCCGCTCCCGCTCACCCGCCGTGGCCGCCGACAGGAGGAGGAGGCGGGGGCCCGCCCGCCCAGGAGCCCCGGGCTCCCCCCACCCCGCCCGTGCGCGGGGGGGAGCGGCACGCCCGACGCCCCCAGCCAGCGAGCGCCGCCGCTGCCGCCGCCGCTCCCGTGCCACCCAGCAAGGCACACACGCCAAGCGCCTCTCCTCCCTCCCCCATCCCCCACCCCCACACACCCTCCCCTGCCCCCCGCCCGAACCCCCCACCTCCCGATCTCCCCCCCTCCCCACCCCCACCCCCGGGCCACGGAAAAATCATCAAACATTTACCGGGCCCTGGGGGCAAAAAGGTTGGGGAGCACTGATTTAAAGTTCCTCGGGCGGCGGCCCGGTGCGGATTGCTCCACGGACCGGCACCGGTCCGCGGCCCGGGGGTTGAGGACCACTGTACTAGAGGGCACCCAAGAACAGCTGAGGAACTGGCAACAAGATGACCCCAGCTTGCAGACGGTGAAAGAACAGGCGGGGGAACAGGGGAGCACACCTGCTGGAGGAAAGGGCTTTGAAATGAGAAAGGGAGTGTTGTACCTGCTGGAAAAGGGAGGCGGGGAGAAGAAATGTCAAATGGTCCTGCCTCAGAGGTTGAGGCAGCTTGTGTTGGGGCTGGCCCATGATATCCCATCCGCCGGACACCTAGCGGCCAGGAAAACTTTAGATCGGGTGAGGCAGAGGTTTTTTTGGCCCCGGATGGTGGCGGATGTAGAGACATACTGCGCGTCGTGTCCCAACTGCCAACTGGTGAAGCCCAAGTCCCCTGCAGGAGGGCCTTTAATACCTTTACCCCTAGTAGACCGCCCCTTCGATAGGATAGCACTAGACATAGTAGGCCCACTAACCAAGTCAGCGGGGGGACACCAATACATCCTGGCCATCATTGACTACGCCACCCGTTACCCCGAGGCCATCCCTCTGCATACCACCACGGCCAAGGTGTTGGCCAAAGAGCTAATCAACGTTTTTGCCAGGGTCGGGTTCCCCAAAGAGGTCCTGACCGACCAATGCCAAAATTTCCTAAGCGAGACCCTTAGGCAGCTGTGGCAGCTGTGTTGAAGGTGCGACCCCTAAAGATCACTACTTACCACCCCCAGGCAAACGGTCTCGTGGAACGGTTCAACCACACGTTGAAAGGCATACTCCGAAAGTTAGTGGCCAGCAACCCTGGACAGTGGCACCTAATGATACCACCCCTGCTTTTTGCAGTTAGGGAAATACCCCAGGCCTCCACAGGGGTTTCCCCATTTGAGCTATTATACGGGAGACAGCCAAGAGGAGTGCTGGATTTGGTGAAGGAACAATGGGAAAAAGGGCAAGACAACTCCCAAAATTTATTGCAGCAGATTCTGGAAATGAGGGAACATATTAGAGACACCTGGACCCTGGCCAAGGAAGCTTTGGGGAAAGCACAGGTGGGGCAGAAGCAACGATATGATAGGAGAGTAAAACATAGGACATTCGAGGCAGGCAAGAGGGTGCTAGTCCTGCTACCCACAGAGGAGTCAAAATTACTGGCCCAATGGCAGGGGCCTTACAAAGTGATACGGAAGCTAAACAAAGTAGACTACGAAGTGGAAACCCCAGACTGCCAGAAGAAGTTACAAGTCTTTCATGTCAACCTGCTGAGGGAGTGGGTAGAACGGGAGGTCTTCTGGGGGGAGTGCAAGGAAGGAGACCTAGGACCAGAGGCCAAGCAGATGGTGGGACCCGAAACGGGAAGAGTCACCCTAGGGGAACAATTGACAGACAGCCAAAGGAACCAAGTGAGGATATTAGAAACTGACGAATGTGATGAGGGAGTTGTAGATCACACTCTCTTCACAGAAGCAGGTGTCTGGAAGGATGAATAATCTTATGGTAATGGATGTATCTGTTTACCCCTGTAAACTACCCAGACTGGCTTCTGTCGCCATATGGTGCAGTATGCAAGTTAAATGAATAAATAAATACCGGGGTTTGCAAAGCAAACAAGGAGAGCAGGAAGATGGATCTCCTGGCTCTTTAAGCCTGTCCCCTAGGCTCCTGCTGTCTTCACTGGTGTAGGTGGGTGGAAGGATGAATAATCTTATGTGTAATAGCTGTGGGTTGTACAGACGATCCAGCTAGCTTACGAACTAGCGTAGATGCTGTTGCCCAAAGGAGTTCGGGCACACAACAAAAGAGCCTGGCAGTGAACATAGATCCACGAAGAAGGAGGAGGAGCCCTTCCCTTGGCCCTCTCTCTGAACAGGAACCGGAAGTGGGAACTGCCTGCTGCTCCGCCTCCCCTTTTCCCCACCTTGGGTCTCTCTGGGGAGGCGCGTGGAGGCTGAGCGGCGTGTGAATCCCTCTCTCGTGTCCCGGACGTGGAAGGCGGTGGGTCCTCGAGGGGGTGAGGGAGGTGTGACGGAGGGGAGGGGGGGCCAGAAGTGGGTTGGTGGGGTGTTTTCTCGACCCCCCATTCCAACGCCCAAGGGAGGGGGCAAAGGGGGTTCTCTGCTAAATGCAGGTTGTAGATCGCCCGGTGGGGTTTTGGCGGGGCTCCAGCACCTGGCGAGTTCGGATTTTTATCCTAATGAGGAGGAGGATGCTTTTTTTCGGGGTGGGGGAGAGGCAGCATTTGCTGGGGTAGAAATTAATGGTTCATTTAGGTTGTCGAAGGTTCAGGATCCCATCTCTCCTCCTTTGTGCTGTTTTGTGGAAGAAGGGAACGGGGAAAGGAACGAGGGAAAAGGAACGGAGAAAGTAGTTTGCTCCCCGTCTCCCCCTCCCCCTTTTCCCAGCCAAAATCTCCCGGTGGGCCCTGGATCGAAGCTCCTCCACTGCCGGCCCTTTGCTAGAAACACCTCCCTCTTGTTGGGTATCGCAATTGCAATCGGTGGTGCTTTAATTTCCACGCAGGATTTAAAGGTTTCTTCCTGCCACAAACTCACTCGCTGGCCTTGTTTGCATGAAGAGCAACCCGGAGGGATTTTTGTTTATTCCCTGGGGCTCCTTGTAGTATCTCCCCCCCCCTTCCTCATTGCTCTCCCAGGTGGGTGTCCTGGGAAGCCCTTTCGCTTTGGCTGCGTTCTTTGCAAGGGAAGGAGGTTGTTCACCTTTCCAGCCCTGTCCTCCCCGCCCCACATTATTATTATTATTATTATTATTATTATTATTATTATTATTATTATATACCGCTTGTCTTCTTGAAGGAACTCCGGGTGGTTTACAACATGACAATATAGTAATAACAGCAATTAAATAAAACAATTAAAACAGTTTAAAACAGGTAACCAGGCTAAGCAACGCAGAAATGGCGATAGCAGATAGCGGGGGGGGACCACTTTAGTCACCAAACGCTTCCCAGAAAAGGAGAGTTTTTAATGCCTTCCGGAAGGCTGGCAGGGACTCTGCTACCGCACTTCTGTGGGAAGGTGGTTCCACATAGTGGGGCCAGCCACAGAGAAGGCTCGTACATGGGTGGATGTTCTCCGAGCCTCCCTGGGCGTGGCCACCCGCAGCATGTGTGCTCGCGACAACCTCGTCGGTCGGGCCGATGTTGATCGCTGGTCAATCTGCTCTGCCAGGTAGTCAGGTCCTAGGCCATGGAGGGTTTTATAAGTCAAAACCAAGACCTTGAATCTGATTCGGGATGTAACGGGCAACCCAATGCAGGCGAGCCAGGACTGGGGTGATGTGGTCGAATCAACGCACACCCGCCACCAGTCTGGCTACCGCATTTTGAACCCGCTGCAGCCGCCGAAGGAGAGTCAAGGGCAACCCCATGTAGAGCATGTTGCAATAGTCTAGTCTCGAGATCACCAGCGCTTGCACAACAGTCCTGAGGGAGTCCCCATCTAGGTAGGGACGAATCTGGGCAATTCGATGGAGATGAAAAAAGGCAGTCCTGGACACAGCAGCCACCTGGGCTTCCGTGGTGAGCGCCGGGTCTAGGACTACACCCAGATTCCGGACAGTGTCCAATGGCTGGAGGGAAACGCCCTCCAAGGTGGGAAAACGGCCTCCATAGCCAGATGGGGAAGTCCCAAAGAACATAACCTCGGTCTTGTCGGGGTTGAGCTTGAGCCTTTTGGCCATGGTCCATTCCATGACTGCAACCAGGCAGTGATCGAGGGTCTGGACAGCCTCATCTGCAGCGGTGGAAAAGAAGATATAGAGCTGCGTGTCATCAAGCGTACTGATGACAGCAGACTCCATATCTCCTTATGACCTCTGCCAGTGGCCTTACATAGATGTTGAACAGCATGAGAGGGAGGGACGACCCCTGTGGAACCCCACAAGGGAGTATCCAAGGAGCTGACAACTCCCCCCCCCCATGCTAAACCCGCTGGGAACGGCTCTCAAGAAAGGATCGGAGCCAACTGTGAACAGTGCCCCTGATCCCAATCCTAGAGAGCCGATCCAGCAGGATACCGTGGTTGATGGTATCAAAGGCCGCTGACAAGTCCAGAAGGACCAACAAGGTAGAGCAGCCCCTGTCGTCCCCCCGGAGGAGGTCATCTTGCAGAGCGACCAAGACAGTTTCACTCCCCTGACCCGGCCTGAACCCAGACTGGAATGGGTCAAGGACACATTCTCCCTCCAAGAATGATTTCAGCCAGACCGCGGCCACCCTCTCAGTTACCTTGCCCATAAAGGGAACGTTTGCAATCCGGCGGTAGTTGGTCAAATCTCCCGATGCTAATCCAGTTTTTTTTCAGAATGGGCTTTAACCACAGTCTCCTTCAGGCGAGAGGGAAAAATCCCTTCCCTGAAGGAGGCTGTGGCGATGATAGAAGCCCATTCGGGCATGCTCCCACCAACGGCTTTCATAATCCAGGATGGTCAAGGGTCAGAGGGGGTGGACGTGGGCCAGCAATGGGCAATAGCCCTGGAGGCCTCAGGCAAGGAAACAGGCCCAAACTCGACCATGCGAGGAGACCGAGGGAGTGCAGCGTCAGGGGATACCGTGAGTGGACTAGAGCAACAGGAGTCAAAACCGGCATAGATGGCCTCTATCTTAGATCGAAAAAAGGCTGCAAAACTCTCATTACTGAAATCAGTAGGAGGAGGCCCTACCAGCCCAGGATTAGTGAGGTCGCGAACCACACGGAACAATTCTGCTTGATGGTTCGAGGCCTCACTAATTCTCAGGGAGTAGTAAGATGTTTTAGCCTCCCTGATCGCCCGAACGTAGCGCCTGGACTGGACAATAACTGCAGCCTTTTTAGTTGGCGTCCAATTCTTCCTCCAGCTGTGCTCCAGCCTCTTCCACTCTTGCTTCATCGCTCGGAGCTCCGCCGTGTACCATGGCAAGGGGCGACCTCTGCAGCGGAGGAGGCAGCACCAAGGGGCGATCTGGTCGCAGCCCGGGAAGTTTTGTCAGACCATTGATCCACCATGGTGTCAACCAGATGGTCAGCCAGTCTGCCAGGAGGCTCCCCAAGGACTTCCCGGAACCGGACAGGATCCAGAAGTCTTCGGGGGCGGGCCTAAACAAATGGCCGGCGGTTGAGGATTGATTACTTCCTTTTGAGAGATTTTTCTTCTCTCCATTCTTTCTTCTATTAACTTTCTTCTATATTTCTATATTAGAAAAGCAAGCCTCCTGTATTTTATTGCAGAGTACTTGTACTAGTACTTGATGAGGGTGGGGGAAAAGAGGGAACTTCAGTGTTGATCTCCTTTTTAGCTTAAAAGCTGGCTCATTCACACTGCACAATTAAAGTGGGTTATAAACCCTCCAAGAGGAGGAGAAAGAGGGCCAGATGGGTACAATGAGGAAGAGGAGGAGGAAGGGGAAGGGGGGCATTTGGGAGCAGCAGAAACAGGATTTTTGTAGGGAAGGATCCTTTAGGTCAGAGCCATCATTTCTGCACTTCTTCTCATTCTCGATACCCACTCCACCTGTTAGAAATTCCTAATGAGAGAAGTCTTTGGTCAGAAGCAGTAAAGAGGTTGTTCCCTTTGCCTTTGTTTGGGCAAAGGGAACAAGGAAATTCCACCACCCTCCATGGAGGCATACGAAGGGAATATTAGCGATCCCAATCAATAGTTGTTAATATTGTCAGCGGCCACATTCACCTTTTATAGATAGGCTGAACGAGTGCCTCCTTGAGGGCCAGGAGTTCCCTGCCCTGAATGAGAGAGCCATAATCTATAGTCACCAGCCTGGCCACTTCTATTAGATATATGTTACTGGGAGGTCTTTGGTATGACATCCTTTCAGATATTTAAACATGGCTACCATTTCTCCTCTCAGCCTTCTTTTTGAAAGGCTAAACATTCCCAGCTCCCTGAGTCATTCCTCGTAAGACATTTCTCCCAGATATGTAACCATCCTGGTCGCCCTCCTCTGGACCCATTCAAGGTTGTCAACATCCTTTTTGAATTGAGGTGCACAGAACTGAACATGGTACTCCAGGCGGGGCCTGACCAGAGCAGCATAGAGTGGTACCATCACATCGGAGAAGCCTCGGGCGGATCGCTCTCGCCCCCCAGGCCCATCTGGAAGGCCTCGAAACCGCGTGGGGGGGTTGGCGGGGAGCGGTTTATTTATTTATTTATTTATTTATTGAATTTGTATCCCGCCCATCTTCCCAATGGGAACTCTGGACGGCTGCCAACAAAGACCAAATGGCCATTAATACAATACAATATAAATCAACAACGATAGTCGACACACAGAGGTTAAATAAAATTACAGACATATTAAAACACAATATTAAAACCCTTAGGGCTTAGCAGTGGCTCAGTAGCCCAATAGCTTGCATAACAGGTAGGCAGTGAATTACAGGGGACGGGGATAAAAAAAGAAGATTTAAACTTGGTCACCAAAGGCCTCTCGAAAGAGTAAAGTTTTCAGAGCTCTACGAAAGGCCAACAGGGACTCTGCAGAGGGCATATCATTCGGTAAGGTGTTCCACAGCGAGGGGGCCGCCACCGAGAAGGCCCGGTTACGGGTGACGGTTTTCCGGGCCTCTTTAGGGGTGGCGACCCGGAGTGAGTGCGCTCGCAACTTCCGAACCGGTCAGGCCGAGGTTGATCGCTGGGCGATCTGCTCTGCCAGGTAGTCTGAGCCCAAGCCATGGAGAGTTTTATAAGTTAAAACCAGCACCTTGAATCTGATCCGGTGTGCAACGGGTAACCAATGCAGGCGAGCCAGGACTGGGGTGATGTGGTCATAGTGACGCACACCAGCCACCAGCCTGGCTGCCACATTTTGGACCCGCTGCAAGCGCCGGAGGAGAGTCAAGGGCAACCCCATGTAGAGAGCATTGCAGTAGTCCAACCTCGAGATCACCAGAGCCTGCACTACTGTTCTCAGGGAGTCCCCATTCAGGTATGGTTGGATCTGGGCAATTTGTCGCAGATGGAAAAAAGCGGTTCTGGTCACGGCTGCCACCTGGGCATCCAAGGATAGCGCCGGATCCAGAACCACGCCCAGGTTCCTAACCCTGTCCGCCAGCTGGAGGGGAACACCCTCCAAGGAGGGGAGATGGCCTCCATAACCGGATGGGGAACTCCCGAAGAACATAACCTCAGTCTTCTAGGGGTTGAGCCTGAGCCTGTTTGCCCTGGTCCATGCCATGACCGCCCCCAGACACAGGTCGAGGGTCGCGACAGCTTCCACTGCAGAGGTGGAAAAGGAGAGATAGAGCTGCGTGTCATCAGCGTACTGATGACAGCAGACTCCAAAACTCCGGATGACCCCCGCCAGCGGTCTTACATAGATGTTGAACAGCATGGGGGAGAGAGAAGAGCCCTGCGGCATACCACATGGGAGTGTACACGGGGCCGACAACTCTCCACCATGCTGCACGTACTGGGGTCGAGCCTCCAGGAAGGACCGGAGCCAACTGCGAACATTGCCTCCGATACCCACCTCGGAAAGCCGAATCCAGTAGGATACCATGGTCGACGGTATCGAAGGCCGTTGAAAGATCCAGGAGAACCAACAGGGTAGAGCAACCCCTGTTGGCCGCCTGGAGTAGGTCATCTTGCAGCGCGACCAGAGCTGTCTCGGTCCCCTGGCCAGGCCTGAAGCCGGACTGGCATGGATCAAGGCAAAGCTGTTCCTCCAGATGGGACTGAAGTTGGATCGCGGCCACCCTCTCGATGACCTTGCCCATAAAGGGGACATTGGCGATCGGATGATAACTCGCCAATTCGTCGGAAGCTAATCCTGGTTTTTTGAGGATGGGCTTTATTACCGTCTCCTTCAGCTGGGAGGGAAAAAACCCCTCGCTGAAGGAGGCGGAGGCGATGATGGAGGCCCATTCAATCATAGTCCCCCCGGCCGCTTTTATTAGCCAAGCAGGGCAAGGATCGAAAGGGGTGGCCGCGGGCCGACAGTGGGCAATTGCCCTGGAGGCCTCCAAAGGGGTAACAGGCCCAAATTCAACCAATCGAGGCGAGTGAGGGGGTGTCGCAACAAGGGATGGCGAGGGAGGGCCAGTGCAATCGGATTCGAAACCGGTCCGGATGGCCTCTATTTTTGATCTAAAGAAGACTGCAAACTGCTCACTACTGAACTCAGTAGGAGGAGGCTAGGATTGGTGAGGTCTCGGACCACCCAGAAGAGTTCCGCCTGGCGGTTCGAGGCCTCACCAATTCTCAGGGAGTAGTAAGATGTTTTAGCTTCCCTGATCGCCCTGATCCGTCCGGTCGCTCCTCCAGCTACTCTCCAACCTCCTCCGTTCCTGCTTCATTGCTCTTAGCTCCGCTGTGAACCACGGCGAAGGTTGAGCTCTGCAGCGGAGGAGGTGCTTAGGGGCGATCCGGTCGATGACGCAGGAAGTTGTGGCAAACCATTGGTCAACCGCGGTCTTGGCTGGAACGTCAGCCAGCCCGCCAGAAAGTTCCCCGAAGGCCTCGCGGAACCGAACGGGGTCCATAAGCCTACAGGGCCGAGCCCAAACAAGGGGCTGATGGTCCCCATGGGGAGGGGCTGCGATTGACAGGAAGAAAGACAGCAGGTGGTAATCTGACCATGACACAGGATGGGAGACCACGTCCCCCACCTCCAGAAGAGAATCCCCCAACATGTAGGTAAATACCAGGTCAAGGGTGTGCCCAGACCTGTGGGTGGGGCATGAAATATGCTGGGACAGGCTCATGATCCAATTGCTCCCGGCAGCCCTCCCGCCCGGCTGCGCGGCTCACCCACCACTTTGGGCAGGCCCTCGCAGCCACCTGGACCGCTGCGGGGACAGACAGCATCCCTCGCTGCAGTGGTCCCGGGCGACTACGGAGGGCCTCGCAGTGGTCCCGGGCGACTACGGAGGGCCTTGCAGCCGTGTGGGAGGGCGGCAGGGGGGTAATCGGATCGCCCCCCTCACTCCCAGCGCCCCCACCCGCTTCCGCATATCGCAGATTTTTATGGATCACGGGTGGGGTGGGCCCCTAACCCCCGCGATCGGCGGGGGGTTACTGTACTATTTTCCAGCCAGGTGTCTACCATCGTATATCTGTGCAATTAATTCTTTTTTTAATCTTGATCCATCACCCTACACTTCTCTCTGTTAAAAACCATTCTGTTATCTTTGGCCCAGCACTCTAATCTCTCAGTGTCTTTTTGGATTTCATCCTGTAGGACTGGCACATCCAAACTTTGGCCATCCTGATGTATTGGAACACAACTCCCAGAATTCCAAGCTTAGATTGCCAATGGCAAAGGACCGTGGATTGCATTCCAGAACATCTGGAGGACCAAAGTTTGGATATACCTGCTCTAAGGAGTTAGCAACCTCACACAATTTGGTATCATCTGCAAATTTAATCAGCATACTCTCTAGTCCTTCATTCATGTCATTAATAAGCTCTAATAAAGAATTTATTATTGTCTAATAAAAGCTAATAAACTGAAATAACCCTCTGAAGAGTCCTATGACAATGGAACCAATGACTTCGTGAGTGCTGCACATGGCTGCTCTGAAGACATTTAAGATTAAATTAGGCAACCATGATATATTTTGATTTGGATGACTCTGTCATATGGGTTGGTTTTTTAAAATGAGTTTTATAGTACGTAAACCTGAAAGTAATTATTATTGGTATTCCTTCCTCTCACACATCTCAATGTTTTCTGCAGTGATATTAGCCTATCAAAAATATTAGCCTATCAAAAAATCTTATAACATAATCTGAAGGAATGTACTTGACAGCCTTGAGATGTGCATAGTATAATGCCAGCAAACTCTCAAGTTGTCAGACATTGAATCTTTTTAAAATGTTTGCTGATGTGGCATCACCTGTGGTCTAATCTAGCAAAAACTTAATTTCTGATTTTTAAAAATCCCATTTCTGTCCAAAACTTGTGTTAGCATTCAACATTTTCCAGTATTTCTCTTGCATCCATAGCATAAAATCAAGAACCTCTAGTCTAGACAAAAGGATTCAGGCATCAATTTGAAAAAGAAAAAACAATGTTAAAGGCTTTGCTGCCTGATGTATTTTATTTAGAAAAGAAAAATTGGAAGAAATTTTATGAGTTTGACAAACAACATGCTATAGATCCTGACCTGTTGCTTTTCCATCTGATCTGGGTGCTAAAAGGGAATTGAGCCACAAGGACTGTTTTGCAGCTGTGGGGTTTCTCCCTTTCTCATGACAGGTGGAGATAAAAAAAACACTTGGGATCACTCTTACATGAGACTCCCTTGTGTGCTGCCCTCATGTCATCTTTCTTTTCTCAACCAGGGAAGAAACGTGAGAAGCACAATCCCCCTCCCTCTGTCACCAGAGGAAACCGAGAATGAATCAAGAAAGTGGAAGGAATATCAAACACAGAAGTCAACTTCTATCCCATGAAAAATCTCATAGTGGGGAGAAACCATATAAATGCATGGAATGTGGAAAGAGCTTCAGTCGGAATGGTAATCTTAGGACACATCAACAAACTCATACTGGGGAGAAACCATATAAATGCATGCAATGTGAAAAGAGTTTCAGTGACAACAGTGTCTTTCACAGACATCAAAGAACTCATACTGGAGAGAAACCATATAAATGTATGGAATGTGGAAAGAGCTTCAGTGACAACAGTGCCTATCGCATACATCTAAGAAAACATACTGGGGAGAAACCATATAAATGCCTGGAATGTGGAAAGAGTTTCTTTCAGAATAGTCATCTGAAAATACATCAACAGACTCATACTGGGGAGAAACCATATAAATGCATGGAATGTGGAAAGAGTTTCAGTCAGAACAGTCATCTTAGGACACATCAACGAACTCATACTGGGGAGAAACCATATAAATCAGGCCTGCCCAAACTTTGGCCCTCCTGATGTTTTGGACTACAGCTCCTAGAATTCTAAGCTTAGATTGCCAATGGCAAAGGACTGTGGGAGTTGCAGTCCAAAACACCTGGAGGGCCGAAGTTTGGGCAGGCCTGATATAAATGCATAGAATGTGAAAAGAGTTTCAGTGACAACAGTGCCTTTCGCATACATCAAAAAACCCATGCTGGAGAGAAACCATATAAATGCATGGAATGTGGAAAGAGCTTCAGTCTGAGTAGTCACCTTAGGACACATCAACAAACTCATACTGGAGAAAAACCATATAAATGAATGGAATGTGGAAAGAGCTTCAGTGTCAACAGTGGTTTTTGTAGACATCTAAGAACTCATAATTGGGAGAGTCCATAACAGTACAGGAAATAGTGGAAGAATTTTGTGAACATGCTTGGACCATAGAAAGAATTTTCACTTACAACTGACCTTCCTGATTCTGAATGACCTCATCAGCTACATAGAGTGTGGCATGAATGGTTGTGGAAAGATTAAACTCATTTAGTTCACAATACATATATGGAAAGTGTTCCCACTGAATCATATGAAATGTAGGAAGTCCTGTAGGATGGGGCATTTCATTAAGGTGGTGACAGGCCGGGGATATTATGGTAGTGACCGGAGGGCGGGCCGTTGTTAGGGAAGGAGTACCAGGTGGTTGTTACTGGTGGTGACATATTCCATCCCTCCGGGTTCAGACCCATGCCCTAGACAGCAGATCCTTGAGGGCCGACAATCTCTAACTGCTGTTTTTTAATGCCAGGTCAGGGATTTGATCACAGAGGAGGAGCCAGAATTGTCGTGTATCACTGAGATCTGGTTGGGTCCTCTCTCAGGGATGTGACCATCTGTGTTCTAGGTATTTCACCAATTGAGACACCAAGGGAGGAGAGGATGGCTGGCAGTTGCCATTTGAGAATGTCTTCCTTCAGGTGCACTGCCCCACAAGTGGCTAGTTGTGAGACCCTTTTTAAAAAGTCGGGTTTCCGAGAACAGTTGCAGGTGTTGCTACCATACCAGCCTCCCTGCTGCAGAGTGACCTCCCTGCCTGAGCTGCTGGAGGCTGTCTCGGATCTTGGTGATGGAATTTCCAAGACTTATGGTTTTGGGAGATTTCAATCTGCTGTGCCTGGGTCTTGCCTGAGGAGCAGCTAGGGAGTTCATGGTAATGATGGCAGCCATGAGCCTTTCTGAGATATTTCAGGACCCAACCCAAGACGGTAGCCTCACACCGGACCTGGTTTTATTGCCAGAGCAGTGCCAAAGTTATCTAAGGGGAGACACCTCTCCCCACTGACATTATGATAGGCTTGAGATTCATTTATGCTGCCCTATTCTGCAGGGACACAAGACCAATTCAGTTGGTTCTACCCCTATCCTTTTCTCCTGGTTCCAGGTCGTGTTTCACAGAATGGGTCCTAAGGAGGACAAGGAGTTGAAGAGGACCACCAAAATAAGGAAGGAAGGCACTTCCAACATGTCCTTTGTGGACTTCCAGTTATGGGACATCCCTGGTCAGATGGACCTTCAGGACCAGGAATCTGGCCACCAGAGGGTCTTGGGAGGCGCTGGTGCCCTCATATATGTCATCATCTATGCTTAGACAGATATTATTTATTTATTTGGTTTATATACCGTCCACCTGGCAGAAAGCCACGTGGGTGGTATACAACATAAAACAAGTACGTACACAAGGATATGTTGTTATTACAGAAGAATATAACAAAAAGCAAAAAATATTACCAATGAAAACAACTAAAACAACATCATTTATAAAATTGGGTAGCAATACACGTTGAAGTCCATTGCAGTGGTGAAGGATGAAAACGGAACAAATCAAACCGAACAAAACTGAATTCAGAAGCTTGTAGAGCAACTTTATCAGACTTATTTAAAAGCGAGGTCAGTAAAGAGTCTATCTATCAACACTTAGAACACATTACATTTCCAAACCTCATTGGTTAAGATCAGAGTGCCTTAACCAACGAACCAATTTTCCATGATGGAAGTAATAGAGGCGATTAAACAACAGAAAGTTAACAGGACTCCGGGACCTGATGGCATTCCGGCTCACTACTACAGGATTTTTTTCGGATATACTGGCACTGAGATTGAAATCTGAATTCAACTCTATATTGGAGGGAGAATAAATGCCAGATACATGTTAATTGGCAAATATAACCCTGATACCAAGAGATGGAAAGCCCAAGGATTTGATACAAAGCTATAGACCAATTGCGCTACTTAATGTGGACTACAAAATTTTCGCCACGGTACTAGTCAACAGATGGCAGAGAATCTTAACCTCTTTGATACATCCAGATCAGAATGGATTTCTCCCAAAAAGATGTTTACAAACCAACATAAGGGTCCTATTAAACATGCTTGAATATTATGAGTATCACCTCCAGAAACAAGCTGCATTGATCTTCATTGATGCTGAAAAAGCTTTCGACAATATCTCTTGGTCACTGATAAAGACACAACTAGATTATGTTCATTGTGGCCACAGAATGCTGAGAGCCATAGAACAAATATAATCAGGCAAAAAGCCAATGTCATAGCAAATGACCATCTCACCGAGGAAATCAAGATCCACAAAGGTACCAGGCGGGGCTGCCAACTCTCACCTTTATTAGCCCTGGAAATCCTGCTACATGCAGTTAGGACCTCGTCTAGTATACATGGAATTAATACCAGAGGCAAAACATTTAAGACGCAAGCTTATGCAGACGATGTTCTGCTGATCCTAGAGGACCCTCTTTCATCGCTGACTGAAGTGCTGAAAACCAGAGAAGCCTTTTCAAGGATTTCAGGTCTTAAGATCCATAATGAGAAAGCAAGCATGTTTCCCAAGAATGTCACACCAGCAAATATTGAAAAACTTGTTAATCAGTCTGGGTTTAAACATGTAACCAAGTTAAAATATCTGGGTGTTAAGATAACTAATAGGTGCAATACGCTGATGGAAAATAATTATGGTATTATGATGAAGGCAATCAAATCTGACTTAAATACCTGGTCAGAATTGCAGCTCTCTTTAATGGGCAGGGTAGCGACTATCAAAATGACTGTTCTGCCAAAATTGCTTGTCCTTTTTCAATGTATACCGGTATTACCCAATCTTAGGATACTCTCTGATTTGGAAAAGCACATAAGAGAGTTTATATGGCAAAAGAAGAGGGCAAGGATAAAAATATGTATATTTACAAGATAAAGTCAAAGCGGGCGGCTTTGCCCTACCAAATCTAGTTCTGTACTATAAAGCTGCTGTTGTGACCTGGATTAGGGATTGGATCTCAATGTCTAATCACAGAATTTTGTGCCTTGAAGGTCATGATTTAGATAAGGGATGGCATCACTACCTTTGGAATAAGAGTAACCCACCCCCTTTGGAATAAGAGTAACCCACCAACTCTTTTTAAAAGACATTGGATAAGGAATGCTTTAATTAAGGTCTGGTTGCCCCTAAAAGCCCTAGTATACACTAAAGCTCCATGTTGGTTATCCTCTTTTGAAGCTATCTCAGGACCTTCGTCGGTCATGCCAACTAAGTCTATAACTTACAAACAACTCTTAGATAAAGATCGAACTTTGAAGTCTTTAAAACAGTTGACATTAGAGGGACATAAAATAAATTGGTGGAGCTATTAACAGATATACTCTCATTATAACAATATAACCAAAGAAACTGGATTCTTTGTACTCATGGTAATTGAGATAGCCCTTGATAAAATACTACTCTCTGATGGGGAAAAAAGCTCTTAGTAAAATTAGTATTTTTTTTTGTTAAATGAGAAAACTAATGAAATATTGGTTAAAGACTGTATGATAAGATGGGCAGAAAATTTTGGTTATCCAGTACATCTGGATTAATGGGACTTCTTATTGCTTTGAACTGTTTAACCGTTTTCAATATCTTACAGAGAATTGTTATAAGATGTTCTACAGGTGGTACCTTTCCCACATCGCTTGTCCAAAATGTATAATTGTGACTCAAGGTGTTGGAAATGCAAAAAGAATCCTGGTACCTTTTACCATATGTGGTGGACTTGCAAAGAAGCAATTACATATTGGACTATGGTAAAGAGTTTTATAGAGAGAGTTTTGAAAATTAAATTAGAGCTTAAACCAGAGTGTTTTTTTAACTTAATATAGTAGATATGTGTATTTCACAGGGTCAAAACTATATTTTACAACATATAATTTTAACAGCTAGAATCCTGTATGTGCAGTTTTGGAAGCAAGCTGAAATCCTGACAGAAGAAAATTTGTGTGGCAAGATAAGAGACTGTATGGAAATCGATAAACTAGCTGGCGACTACGAAGAAACCTTTGCAAGAAGATGGCAAGGTGTGGCAGCTGCACTTGAAAATTGTTCAACTAGTTTTAATCAATGATATATGGTATTGGCTGTATAAAAAAAAACACCAATAAAACCTTTGAAAAAAAATCTGTAGCTATACAAACTACACAACACATCAATTGGGTGCAAGCATCTCTGAGTCCCAGTCGTGTTCTGTGTCTCTCTGTGTGTCTCACCTGGGCTCAAGGCTTTTATTAGTTTGTTGTTGTTGTTCAGTCGTTCAGTCGTGTCCAACTCTTCGTGACCCCATGGACCAGAGCTCGCCAGGCCTTCCTATCCTCCACTGCCTCCCAGAGATTTGTCAAATTCATTTTGGTTGCATCGATGACACCGTCCAACCATCTCATTCTCCGTCGTCCTCCCTTCCTTTTGCCTTCGATTTTTCCCAGCATCAGGGACTTTTCCAAGGAGTCCTCTCTTCTCATGAGGTGGCCAAAGTACTGGAGCCTCAGCTTCAAAATCTGGCCTTCCAGTGAACATTCGGGGTTGATTTCTTTCAGAATGGATAGGTTTGATCTCTTTGCAGTCCAGGGGACTCTCAAGACTCTCCTCCAGCACACAGCTCAAATGCATCAATTCTGCGGCGATCAGCCTTCTTTTATAGTCCAGCTCTCACTTCCATACATCACTACTGGGAAAACCATAGCTTTGACTATCCTGACCTTAGTTGGCAAAGTGATGTCTCTGCTCTTTAGGATGCTATCTAGGTTCGCCATTGCTTTCCTCCCAAGAAGTAGGCTGCTGCAGTCGCCATCTGCAGTGATCAAGGAGCCCAAGAAAATAAACTCTGTCATTGCCTCCATTTCTTCCCCTTCTATTTGCCAGGAGGTGATGGGACCGGTGACCACGATCTTAGTTTTTTTTATGTTGAGCTTCAGCCCATTTTTTTCACTCTCCTCTTTCACCCTCATTAAGAGGTTCTTTAATTCCTCCCCACTCTCTGCTATTAGAGTAGTATCATCTGCGTATCTGAGGTTGTTGATATTTCTTCCGGCAATCTTAATTCCGGCTTGTGATTCATCCAGACCTGCCTTTCTCATGATGTATTCTGCATACAAGTTAAATAGGCAAGGTGACAGACAGTATACAGCCTTGTCGTACTCCTTTCCCAATTCTAAACCAGTCAGTTGTTCCATATCCAGTTCTGATGGTTGCTGCTTGACCCACATATAGATTTCTTAGGAGACAGATAAGGTGGTCAGGCACTCCCATTCCTTTAAGGACTTGCCATAGTTTGTTGTGGTCTACACAGTCAAAGGCTTTGGCATAGTCAATGAAGCAGAAGTAGATGTTTTTCTGGAACTCTCTGGCTTTTTCTATAATCCAGCGCATGTTGCCGATTTGATCTCTAGTTCCTCTGCCCCTTCGAAATCCAGCTTGTACTTCTGGAAGTTCTCTTTCCACATACTGCTCAAGCCTGCCTTGTAGAATTTTGAGCATAACCTTGCTAGCGTGTGAAATGAGTGCAATTGTGCGATAGTTGGAGCATTCTTTGGCATTTCCTTTCTTTGGGATTGGGATGTAGACCGATCTTTTCCAGTCCTCTGGAAAACTGCTGGGTTTTCCAAATTTCTAAAATTTGGAAAACTGCTGGGTTTTCCAAATTTGCTGGCAAATCGTATGCAGCACCTTTACAGCATCGTCTTTTAAGATTTTAAAGAGTTCAATTGGAATGCCGTCACCTCCACTGGCCTTGTTGTTTGCAATGCTTTCTAAGGCCCACTTGACTTCACTTTCCAGGATGTCTGGCTCCAGGTCAGCAACTACGCTATCTTAGTTATCAGGGACATCCAGATCTTTCTGATATAATTCTTCTGTATATTCTTGCCATCTCTTCTTGATCTCTTCTGCTTCAGTTAGGTCCCTACCATTTTTGTCCTTTTATTAGTTACACTACAGTAAACAAGCATCACAAGAGGTGGAGTGAGAAGCATTGACATGGAAGAGGAAACTCTGATGGAGGTCAAGTTGCCATGAATTCCATGGATGGGTGGGGGGAGAGCTTATCCAATGGTCACAGGCAGCTGTTTGTGCTGCAACCCCCTCTCACAGGCTTCCTGGCTGATATGAGGGGATATACAGACCCAGCTGGCTTCCTGAATATATGGGCTTAGCTATGGAATCCATTACCCTCCATCCAGGGCCTTCCTGCTCAGATAGAGAGGTTAATGGTTCCCAAATGTCAAGGAATGTATGAGGAGCTAACCTCAGTTAGCAGAGTTGCAGCAATGTCAAGGATTAGAGGCAAAAATATGACAGACTCGGTTGCTGGTTTTCTATTCCAGTCTATTTACAAAATATATACAGGTTCCATTGGTTTCCAGACGTACATCCAGTAGCATACATAATCCAGCTCCTCTTCCTTATCATCAGGTTTACTGGCTAAACAGCCAATACATAAGGTATATATTGTCAGCAGACTCTATACTGAATGGGCAGTTACATATAATATATAAT
>JAHTLZ010002577.1:0-15655 GCA_023846285.1 Phrynocephalus versicolor
GCACGAGCCCTCCCTCTCCTTTGCGTGGCTATAAAGGAGTGCCCAAGAGGCAGGCCAGGAACAAGGGAGGGGAGGCTGAGCTTAGCCAGGCAGCAGGAGAGGAGTGGGGCGGGGCTGCCTTGGGTTAAGCCCCATCCTCGTTGAGGGCATGAAGCCTGGCAAAGGCAGAAGGGCCCCTGGGCTTCCCAAGGCCTCCCGAGGCTAAATACACCACCCCTTGGAGATGTGCGTTTGGGCCCTTGCTTCATGCGTGGTGGCAATGCTTTTTTTTAACCTCCTGTTTTAGGGAAATGAATAAAAGATTAACAGATGAGCAAGCACGGAAGACCTTTGAAAGAGCTATGAAACTGGAGCAAGAATTCACGGAACACTTTACAGGTTTGTTGCAACCCAGTCATGGGAATGTCAGAGGGCGCTGCCTTTTCTAGCCTGGCCGTGGAGTTCAGCAGAGCTCGAGGGGGGGGGAGCCCTGTCCTTTGGGACTTTAGGGCACAGATGCCACACAAAGGTTCCTGTATTCATCAGACATCACCAGCAGCCCCTTTGGGGGGGGTGAGCGCACGCCCGCATATGGTTACTTGGTTGGGTGGGTGTGGAGCTCAGTTGGAGTCTGGCTAGGGGGGCATGGGTGGGTGGGTGGGCAGGTGGGCGTGAAAATGGAGATGAAAGGTTTGGGGAGGGGGGAAATCGAGGGAAAAGGGTGGGGCAGCCCCTCACATGCCAGATGGTTCTCTCCCCTACAGCCATCGTCCAAGGGGACACCTTGGAAGAGATTTACAACCAGGTCAAGCAAGTGATTGAGGAGCACTCCGGGCCTTACATTTGGGCCCCCGCCAAGGAGAAACTCTGAGGATGGTGCCCTGCCTCCAGCTTCCCACTGCCTCTTCCTCCAGCTGACAAACCGACAACAGAGGCTGCCGCCCTGGAAGTAGCTTCAGCCCGGGATGGATCTTGTGGGAGCTGCTGCCATCATCAACCCACCCCCCCCCCCCCCCCCCCCCGGGGGGCCCCCCCGGGGCCCCCCCCCCGGGGCGCCCCCATGTCTTCAACTTTTTTTCTTTAATTTGGGTTTTTGCAGGGGGCCCGTTGGGGGGGGGGGGAGCCTTTGTTTTAAATCTCCATGCTCCAAGGGGGCAACAGCTCTTGGTGGGAAAAGGGGGGGAATCACATAGCTAACTCCTTAATGTTTAAGGGAAAGTATTCTTCACAGATTTTGAGAAAACAAAGCTTTATATACATCCTTTTAATGATTTCCTAAAAAAATCAAAGAAAAGTGTTCTTAATGATGTAAAATGTGAGCAATTTTGCACGCTTAACTTTACTAGCATGATTTGATTTGATCCAAGGGGAGGTTCAGGACTTTGTTTCATCGTTTTCTGTTCTTGGCAGCAAATGCATTTTGCTGACAGTTCTTAAGAAGTGTAGGGTTCAAATATTTAAGATAATGTTTGCATAATCAGCATTATTTCACAAAGGAATAGTCATTTTCATATTTTCATAAGAATGTTCTTTATTGTCTCTCTTTTCATTCTTTTTTGTGATGCCGTTGCTGGGGGCAAGAGTACCTATTTTTAAACTAGTTCATCCAAGACTGTTTGGAACTTATTGCAAATATCATTGATAGCTGACGGTCATTGCATTTTTGAATCCAAGTACTATTTAGGTGCTCAAAAAGCTTGTATCCCACCTAAGAATGATGGATTTTGTTCTGAAAATATTTTGAAATATATTATTATTATTACTCCTATGGCTGACGGCTCTGTTTTAGAGCCTGGAAGTATAAATATATTTGTAGAGGTCAGATTTTGATGAATATTTTACCCATAATAACTGCCTATTTTGTTATAATAAAATATATACATACATATATGCAGATATATGTATATATAAATTATATATATATATATTAAACTTTCTTTAACTAAATACTTAATTGTTGGTATTATTTGAATTACAACTTTGCATACCAGAAGAAAAACCACCGAAACGAAACGCCTTCCGCTGCAGCTCTTGCCGGGGGCCGTCCTCCCTCACTGTGGCCATCCGAGGAG
Source organism: Phrynocephalus versicolor (assembly GCA_023846285.1). Classification (NCBI taxonomy): domain Eukaryota; kingdom Metazoa; phylum Chordata; class Lepidosauria; order Squamata; family Agamidae; genus Phrynocephalus; species Phrynocephalus versicolor. The sequence goes on from JAHTLZ010002577.1 coordinate 2,052, forward strand.
CGTGGCCTGAGCGGATTTCCTTTTGGGAAGGGCCAGTGTTCTTGGGGAGACGCACTCTGGCAAGTAACAAGCCTGCAAGCCGTGAAGGGCTTTATAACTAAGGACCAAAAGCTTGAACCTAGCCCAGGATGTGGGTGCAGGTGAGTCAGGAATCGGGACCAGTGGTCAAATTTTCATCACCAGCCTGGTGGCCAAACTCTAAGCCTACTACAGTCTCCGAGTCAGTTTCAAGGGAAGTCTCAGAGAGCGATCATCATAGTAGTCAATCTTGGAGCTCACCCAGAGGATTCACCCGTGTCCTCAGGGGCCTTTCCTCTAGGTGGAGCTGGGCTACAATCCCCAGTTAGGGGCCAAACTAGGTATGCCTCCAACCTGGGAATCCCATGAGAGAGCAGGGTCCAGGAATATGGCCAGATTCTGAACTCGGTCCCTGCGTTGCCTCCCTTGGCACCCAGCCCTCTCGTGTCAGCTCGGCTTCAGCCTTTTGTGAATATCTTTTATTTCAATAAGCTTTGGAATTGACGAGCTGAGGTTACCTGCTCTGTGGGAAAAAAAAATGGTGCTCTTCTTGTCCCTAGATCCAGTTGTGGGGGCACTAACTAATATTTTACAGTGTGAGCTGTCTCAAGTGTTTACGATGGCTAGAGAAAGTAGAGATGTCCTTCAGGGATATTTTAAAGGCAAGCTGAGGGTGCATACTTTCTAGATAATGGCAAAGAAATAGCAGTACCCCTCTCCTCCTCAGCAAAAATATATATATATACCTTCCCAATGCCGTGGGCGCGCTGTGCCTGTCAGGGGCCATCCGTGTTCAGCTGCATCTCTCTCTCCTTCCCAGCAGCTCCTCTTCAGCTGCCCATCTCACCCGTGGCGTTCCTGCTAGTTGTGGGAGGCAGCCACACACTGGGCTTGCATGTGTGTGCGTGCGCGCGCACACGCGCGGTGTCCCCAAGATAGCAAGGTGTTCGCCAAGCAGAGCAAGAGAGAGAGAGACAAGCATTGGCTCACCTGGGCCTCACCGCCTGTTGTGTGTGTGTGGGGGGGGGGTTTGGCTTGCCCTTCAAGGAACCATTTCCATGTCGGTTGGTAGGTAGGTAGGTAAGTACCTGTTAATTGCATTAATGCTGCCTTTGCCCCAGTGAATGGGCCAAAGGAGGCCACAACAGTGCCACAGTAATACAGGCAGGAATTAAAACAAAATACTGTACTAGAACATGTCTGAAAATAGTCAAAAACCTTTAATAGTTATTCAAAAGGTATAAAGAATTCAGCACAGGGGGGGTTCTGTTAAAGGTGGCCATTCAAATCCTCCCTGAAGAGAAAGGTTTTCACTTGGCGCCGGAGGGACAGGAGAAGGGAGGCGAGCCTAGTCTCCCAGGGGTGGCCCTTGTGCACCCGCCTGGCTGTACTTTCCCAACACCCTGCGTGGGAGGGAGCACTGGCTGAACTTGGGCTTCCATTGGCTTGTTCTGGACTTGCCTGACCTGAACCCGAGGCGGCCTTCCATTTTAGCCACTAGGTGGTACTGAAGGGCTGGCCAACTCCACCACCTCTTCCCATCCCAGACCAGCATGTGGGGTGGGCTTGGGCTTGATGGGGAGGTAGTATTTCACCCTGGCTGGCAGGCAGGCAGGCAGGCAGGCGTGGCCTCTTGAGTGCACCGGGAGACCCACCTGGAGTCCTTGGAGAGGAGGAGCCCCAGTTGCCCTCTCTCAACCATGGAGAAGAAGCTCGCATGGCTGTGTGCTCTTCTGCTCTGCTGTCGACCAGGTAGGCAGAGATTTCACTTTGTAGTGGGGAAAACCTGCTTTCTTACATTACGGTAGATATTTTGGGGAGAGGAACAGGCAGGGGAGAGGCCTCCCTTTTCCCTTCAGTCACGGCTTCAGGTGTGCTACCACCGCACTGGCTTGTGTTCCTGATGTTTCTTAGTCATTGGCCCAGCGGCTGGGCCCTTTTTTCCTCTTTGGCAAGTCTTTAGTACAACAGAGCTGGAAGTTGGAGGAAGTGAATAAACTCTTACGCTGGTTAAAATTACTCAAGGGTTTGACATTACACCCCAAAGGAGGGAGGGAGAAATGCAGCTGCAGAAAGTCAAAGCCTGAGGGTCACTGGGTGGGAATGTCAAGTATCCCTTGAGCCACTCCGCAAAATACCGCAGCAACCCACAGGAGGAGGGCCATGATCCACCTGTAGAGCTTGGACTTTGCTGTCAGGTACACGAGGCTTGCCTTTGGTTGTGACTAAAGGTGATGTTGAAGCAGGAGTGGAGCAGTGCCCATGCCAGGCACTCGTTCCTACTTGGCTGTAGACTTTGGCTTCCAGATCTCCGGGCAAGTTTCAAGTCTCCTCGGTCAGTTCCTAGCCCCACACCACACCATTTCCTGCAGAGAAGCAGAGACAGCGCTAGCCCAGGGGCCGACAGATGCACAGGTGCTTACCAAAATGGCCTCTAAGGAGTGGAGCTGGAGCTCTGATACGCCGGCAATTTGAGAGTGGAATTCATGCCCAAATCCCAGGTCAGCCCTCCATCCAAGCTTCACTGAGTTGGCCAGTTCACTTAGTGGGCAACGGGAGGCCTTCTCTGAATGGGAGCCCACCACACATCTTCCATGTGTGGGGAGATGATTGAGATATACAAAATAATGCAGGTCATGAGTCAAATGGATAGAGGGAAGCTCTTCTCCCTCTCAAAAATTCCAGAACTACGGGACATCCACTCAAACTGAGGGCTGAGTAATTCCCCACAAACGTCTGAGAGTGAGAACAGGCAAAAGAAACATTTTTTTCACCCAGCGTGTTGTTAGTCTGTGGAACTCCCTGCCACAGGAGGTGGTGATGGCATCTGGCCTGGATGCCTTCAAAAGGGGATTGGACAGATTCCTGGATAAAAAGTCCGTCACAGGTTACAAACCATGATGGCGATGTGTAAACGCCAGGCTTAAAACTGGGGTACTTCAAGGGCCAGATGCAAGGGTATCAAAAGATATCTAGTGTTGTGCAATCTCAGACACATTTGGTGGGGCCACTGTGAGATACAGGAACCTGGACTAGATGGGCCATTGGCCTGATCCAGCATGGCTCTTCTTATGTTCTTAGTAATCATTTTAGTTGCTCTCTTTTGCACCTTTTCCAGTTACACTATGTCTTTTTTGAGATGCAGTGACCAAAATTGTACACAATGCTCCTGGTGCAGCCTTACTATTGTCTTTTACAATGGCATTATAGTGTTGGTTGTTTTATTTTCAATCCCCTTTTTGATAATCCCTAGCAATTCCTAAAAAGGGTTGGCTGAGGCCACTGGAGAGCCACACACGCACCATTTGGAAGGTGTGTCCAGCTCCGCACAGACCGGTCCTGAGCATGGTCTGAGGTGCTGTGTCCAGCTGGGGGGGGCAGGTGGAGGGGAAGCATGATGATCTCTTGGTGCCTGTTCTTTTCAGCCTTCCCAGTGGACCTACTGCGCTGGTGCACCATCTCTGAGCAGGAGCTTGCCAAGTGCAGTGACATGAGCAAAGCCTTCTCTAAGGCCAACCTTCTCCCCGTTGTGGCTTGCGTCCGTGGCGGCTCAGCCTTCAGTTGCCTCTCCATGATCAACGTAAGTCTGTGTTGCTCATGTCTGGATTTTGTCTTCCGGGGATCAGGATGTGACCTGGAGGGAAAGCCTGTCTCAGTTGTCATCGCGCGCCACTCCCCTGTGATGCAGAGGGGGGTCATGGGAAGTGGCACGCAATGTTTAAAATGACTTTTAGCCACCGACCCAAGCACTTGCCTCAGTGGCTAAAAGTATTGACCCGCATATAAGTCGAGGGCCCGTTTTTTCAGCCCAAAATTAGGGCTGAAAAACTAGGCTTATATTCGAGCATATACAGTATATATAGCAATTTGTCTGGTGTGGCCTTTATTCATGTCTAGCAATAAATTATGCAAGGTTGCCTCTTCTGATCGATCTGAAAATCTTACAAGTGACAGCTCCAGACGGGAGACACAGATATCTCTCTATACAGTGCAGTGGAAAAACATATGTGCCAGAATTACAGGGACGGAGCCGTGCTTCCGATGGTTGGGAGCTAAATCTGCCATACAAAATATTTGATGGGAGTTCGTTACATCTTGCTAAGGTAAAGGCATACCGTTCTTGGGGATTATCTAAAAAATGCAAATAGCTGGCCGGCTTGTCAATGCGCAATGGAAGTTGGAAATTCAGAGGTGAGCTTACTCTGAGGGCTGCTGCAAAAAGATCTTGCTTTTCAATGTCTAGTAGTCTACCTTTTAGCAGTTTATATGCCTATATAAATGTTAGGGGCCCCAGATGATCGGTTGAGATACCCATGGCTTGAATATTTTGAGAAAACAATTTAAGGCCAGGAGAGAGGAAGGAGTCAGAGAGAATTCCTGGTATTAAAGGATCTTTATAAGACATGAAACAGATTCTCAGTATTTACATTGCCTCAGATGTGCTTGCACACTCAATCTGATTAAACCAGCCTCCAGGCACAAAGCTGCATACGGCACACAGTGAGGAACAGCAAATGTTTTATAAAGGAAGGAAGCCTGAAGTGTTTCCACCATTGAGTTAAAGGCTTCCAACCAGATTGGCATCCCATACATCAACTGGGAGATGACTTGGGCTTTAAAAACTTGCAGGGTGGTGGGGAATATGTGCATTGCCCCATATGTGAAAGAAACGAAGAATAGCTTGTATGGTCAATTTAACTGAATTGATGATAATATAACGGTGTCTAACCCATGAATTACGGTGATGAAAATTTATACTTAAATACTTTAAATTCTTTGACCTGTTGGATTGCTTTCCCGTTGAATATCCAGGATTGGGGTTTCCAGATCTTACTAAATACCACTATTTTAGAGTTACTATAATTAAGGATCATTTAATTGGTGGTTAGATAATTGACACATTTTGTAATCAGCCATCTCAGGCCTATCTTAGTGCGTGAAAGTAGCACCATATCGTCTGTGTAGAGAAGAATGGGAACTGTCAAATGACCCAATCTAGGACTGTGGCTGATTGTTTCTAACAAGATGGGAGCAAGATCATTAATATACAGGTTAAATAAAGTGGGGGCAAGGACACAGCCCTGTTTAACCCCTCTATCAGTGGGAACCTTACTGGACAAGTTGCCATGGCAAGATAATCGAATGCGACAAGTATTATCTGTATGTAATTTTTATATTAAATAAAGCAATCTCCTATCTAGGCCAGCCTCACTTAACTTCCTGATCCACCAAATCAAAGGCAGCTTTTAGATCTAGAAATGCAGCATATTGTTGTGTCCTGGTATGCACCATCTGCTTAGCTATAAGGTGCATTAGTACCAGGAAGTGATCTATCGTGGACTTGCCCTCCCGAAAACCTGCTTGCTCAGGCCCCAGGATATTATTATCATTTATCCAAGAGGTGAGTCAATTCAAAAGGTGATTAGCATAAACTTTGCCCACAACTAAGAGCAGGCTAATTGGTCTATAGTTACCAGGCAATTTCCTGTCACCCTTTTAAAAGATGGAATGTATTACGGACTGAGTCCTGGTCTTGGGAATCATCCCCGACCTGTCCACAGTTGTGAAGAGCTTTGCCAGGATGGGTACCCACCAATCAACATTTCCTTTAAATAGATCAGGGGGCAGCAGATCAGGGCCAAGTGCCTTCCATGATTTCAAGCTGCCTAGTAGCTGCTTAATCTCAGTTTCTGAGACTGGTGGCCACTCTGGCAATCTGTTTAATTTGTTCTCATTACAGGATGAACAGGTCTTACAATCATCAAAAAGAGTGACAAAAATGCTGTTCCTAGGTGAAAGAGAGAATTACGGAAATTGAATGAGGTTTTGGGAAGAACCCCAAAACCACTTCCCAAAAATGTTTTGGATTTCCGCTTTTGATGGCTTTGGCTAGCTTATCCCAGCTAACTTCTTAACTATGTTTATGGCATAGTTTGATAGCCTCTGCAAGTTGGCGCCTAACATCAGAGTATCTGGGTGGCAGGGTAGAGCAATCATATTTTCAAAAAATGCTATAGATTTGACGCAGCTCTTGTTTCAGCTTGTGACAGGCCATATTAAACCCCACAGGGATGTTCCTAGCCAGGTTAGTAGATGGTGGGGTAAAAGGTCGTCCTAGATAGTCCATTAGAGATTCAAGAAACATCTCATATTTATCTATAGACACCTGCGGAGGGTCATCAGCAACATCTATAAATGGAGTCATTAATTGGCCATTCAGGAGACCTCGAAAGAGAGCTTTGGTAACTGTACCCCATATTATTTTAACTATACCTGATGATGTGGAATAGAGACTTGATGGTATTAAAATTGGTTCAGAATAGTTTGTCTTTATGGCAAGAGTACAAACTAAAAGTAAATGGTCACTGGGGTTAAAAGACCCAACCTTAAATTCAAGCTCAATGGGGAATAGAGGGGTAGGTATTAGAATGTAATCTAATACACTCACTCCACTGAGAGAGATATGAGTGAATTCTCCATCAAAATTAAAATCAGTTAAACCGTTGAGCCATAATAAACCTCTTGAAATACTAAAACTAGCATGGACTTGGCCAGCGTGGTTAATTTCTTTGTCCTTGGAAAGTCTCGTCCATGAACAATGGTCTGGCCAAAGCTCTCCTTCAGTTTGGACATATATTGTCTTAAAAACCTCAGAGCCAGACCCCACTCTAGCATTCAAATCACCTGCCACCAAGCTCCATGCATGGGGAAACCTAGTTTCAGCATTTTCCAGAGCTTGTGATAGGTAGCATCATTGTCATTCTCTGTCAGCTTTCTTCTCAATAGGGGGAATAGACACGTTAACTACAAGTATTTAATGAATCCGTGAGTGTACTCCAATAATCTGGAGTATACTATGGTTATCAGCCATAAATTCTAGCTCCGAAGGAATATGCTGTGCAACCAATATGGCAAGCTCACCCGAGGGACGGCACTTTGTCTTCTGCTTAATAGTGGGAAGGGAAAATGAGTTGAACCCATCTAAAGAAATATCAGAAGTAGACCATGTTTCTTGGAGAAGAATGATCCCCTGCTTCTGTAGAAACCCACTAAACTCTGGATCACAAGCTTTCCCAGCCCATCCTCCTACATTCCAGGAAATAAGCCTTAGGATGTGAGAGTTGTTCTGGAAAGACGACATTTGCCAGGTGTCAAACCAACTGAGTGGAGGCTGGAGGGATCAGTAGTTGGAACCAGCACTTCACTGGGGGGCACCTTTCTGGCCGCTAAGGTTAAACCCAATACAGCCTGTTCACTTGGCATGCAATGGGAGTGTTCTGGAGAGGAAGAATCTACAATTGTATTATATGCATCCACTGATGTTATTGGTTGGGGATAAATAATTGGAGGGGAAATGGAGGAGGTGGGTTGAAGAGAATTATCTAAGATTTTAGAGGTCTGAAAACTAGCATTATCTGAGTCCTGCACCATCTTATTTATTTATTTATTTATTTATTTATTTATTTATTTATTTATTTATTTATTTATATACCACCCATCTTCCGGACGGAACGCTGGGTGGTTTACAATTGAACAATCAATCTTCCATTGTTCTCCGTGAGGTATATTCCTGAGTGCCTCAGTGGCACCGTGGATAGGAAGCTCATCTGCTGGGTCCAGTTGTATAAATGGAACATAGTCTGTCAGATCTACAGGATGGGTTTTAGATATAGATCAATTCATGCTGTGTGTGTCACCAGCTGTTGGGATTGCCCCAACCATAGCCTCTGATGGTGGAGGACTTAAAGTTATATTAGTTAGTTGCTTATAAGAAACACTAGGAAGAGGCAAGGTTCCCACTTTGTGTTGGTCAGCTGGGATATGTCCATGAGTTCCTTTCCGTTCTCTTTAAAATGCAGTAGAGCTTTTTCCAACTTTAAGGTCTGGTCTGGCATGATTCTATGATTCTATGATTCTATGATTTGAGTAAATTTATCTGCCTCCCAAGAGGGGTAGAGGCAAGTGCCCGCATCAAACACTAAAGGTTTTATAGGCCTACTCGGACCGTCTGTTCCATGAGGTACCGGTGAGATAATATAATTGTGGCTCACATTGGCATCACAGGGTTTAGGAGATGTTGGCTGCTGTCTTGATCAAGTAGAGTAGTGGGGCAGTAAGCGGTGTGGGGGTCACATCAGGAAAGACTCTTTTGGCTCTTATATGGAAAGTAGACAAGAAGCCAGTCATCCTGAAAAGCACCATTGGGTTAGCAAATTTTATTAACAAGCTTAGTTGAAACTGGTAGGCAGGCAGCCTCTCATATTCCTCTAAGTCTATATAACATTGATCCATCTGGAGGAGGTGACTAAGAGATTGTGTAATCTGAATTCTGTTCCGCCACCTCCCCTGATTCACTGGAATGTTTGTAATTTCCAGTACAGTTGCTTCGGCTGAAGAATACATGCCGTTGATTCATATTTTGTTGAGATGCTGATTTGTCGTGAAGGGGGGACCACCTTAGAGAGTGTTGGAGTGAGAGAAGGCTTAGAGTAATCTCTGTTAAGCAGGTGGTGTGAGATGGTGGTTCAGTGGTCTCAGAAATATTCTAAGACTGTGCTGTCAAAAACAGACTAAGTCTGAGAGCTCAAAAATATTCTAAGTCAGAAAGAGAAAAGTTCTCAAAATTGAGGCAAAGACAAAGACTAAGTTCTCAGCGCTGTTTATTGAGCAAAAAGCAAAGTACAGGAAAAACGAAAATAGCTCTATGCATAGAGGGTCTTTCTCGTTTCGCAGAGAAAAGACCCTTAATGTAGCAAAAGCAGGGTTTTTATACAATCCCAATTTCAAGTTCACACCCAGATCTTGACCACCACGCCTGTAGTCCACCCATAGCCACTGCCCAAAATCGCCTCCCCCACTCCAGCATATTAAGGTATAAAAGTGTCTGTTACTTCCGCATTTTCGTTTAGTTGACTTATTCTATTTTTGCAAGATGCACTTTCCGAGGTGATTTCCGTAGCTAGGCATTGTCAGGCACCTGGCATAGCCTGACAGGAAGCCACTGCGGTTTCAGCTAAGTCTCTGTGCCCTTTAATATCACAGCTTAACTGCTTCATATATTGAATACATATTGCTATCCAGAGCTATACTATTTATTGCTTAAAAGTTCTATTGATTACCAACTAACAGTGGTCCTCAGAGTAGAGTGCAGAAAGCCTTGAAGGAATAAGTTGATTAGAAAGATAGTCTAATTTAGTGGGGGGGGGATGCCATCACTGCTTTGCCTGTGAGCACAGCAGTCTCCCAGCAGATCAAGAAGCTGGGTTGTGGAAAGTTGCTCTTGTTGTAAAGTTGGGAGTGCAGAGGTATCGGTACCTGGAGGAATTCCCTCACAAATGGTAAGACCCTGCGCACTGGAGGATATACTGGACACACTGCCCTCTATTGGTTCTGCGAGCGGGATCAGAGGCTAAGGAGGCATCAGTCCTGTGTGGGCGCTTTTAGCAAGGTCATCAAATAGATTGGTTGCTGCAACACACCTTTCGGGGCAGACCCGTTGGTCTGCAGGGGTTGTAACTGTCTGAGAATTCAACAAGACAGGAGTCCCCAAGGTCTGTTTAGATGCCTCAGATGGAATGGGTAGATTAGAACCTTTAGTCAGAAGGTCACACTTCACACCTCGGATAGATGCTTCAATGTGAAGCTGTTTAGAGGGCTTCAGTAAAGGAGAAGGTTCTGAGAAGACCCGCTGTCTCTTTTTCGTCCCCATTGGGCTTATGGTGGAATTGAAAGAAAGAAACCGTGAAGATCAGAATATTAAGTCTCAACAGAGAATAAGATATATAGTTGGGTTAGCTAACAACTAGGAGTCAACATCTCTCTTTAAGTTGTCTTTAACTTGTCTCCTCATGTGGCTCCTTTGTTGTTGTTGTTCAGACGTTCAGTCGTGTCCAACTCTTCATGACCCCATGGACCAGAGCTCGCCAGGCCTTCCTATCCTCCACTGCCTCCCGGAGTTTTGTCAAATTCATATTGGTTGCATCAATGACACCGTCCTTTAAGAGCCCCCTAAAGAACATGCTATATGATATATATGTTGTGTAGCTGTATGGCAGTTGACATATAAGAGTCCAGCTAGATCCCTTCAGTTCTATATTAGTGCAAGAATGTTCTCTTGTAGTTCCAATCACAAAAGAGGAGGCGAGCATTCAAAAACTACTGTTGTTTCCTTTAAGCACCACACATGTTATCTCCCAGCTGTTTGTTGATAGAACAGGAACCAAAGCTTAAGCAGTTTAAGCAAAATAAAGCTCCAGCTTTTGTGAAAAAGAGGGAGAGGCAGATACCGGCAGACACCTGGCTTGCAACTATCATGTAAAGTGAGGCTCAAAGTCAAATGAGGTCGATAAAATCAGTAAAATCTTACAAAAGCAGAAGTCTTTAGCCAGAGCCTCAGTAGCCTCCTCCAGCTCCTCCCATCATCCAACTCCTGTTTGGGGCTGGAAGATTGGAAGCAATGGCTGTCTGGTTGCAGAGTTTTGAATTTCCAGTAAACTTCTCTTTTTGCTACAGGGTCTAAGAGAACCACAAAGGAGAATACAGTAGTTTCCCAGTTCCCAAAAGTCTGTCTCTTTCTCACTGACTGGTATTTGAAGTCACTCACCAAGTGGTACTTCACACTGATGTGTTTGGTGCGTGCATTCATTTTTTTCACTTTGCAATAGCTTGACACAGCCCTGGTTGTCCTCCATCACCTGGATCAGCCCCTCTGCCTTTATCCCAAAGTCATTCAGCTTCTCCAGCCATAGTTCTCTGCATGCTTCAGCTGTAGCAATTAATTCAAATTCCATGGAGGATGAAGCTACAACATCTTGCTTGAGACTAGCTCATGAAACAGGCAATTACCATAAATGAACAGGAAACCACCTGTTCATTTATGGATCTGTACTATCTTCTACAATCTGTACTATCTTCTACCTTGTCTGCATCTACAGAGTTTTCCACAAGCTTTGGGGTTTTGTTAGCTGGTAGTCATAACAGAAAGTCCATGGTTCCTGTCAAATAACTAGGTAAAATTTTTTGAAAAGTCCAGTCATTCTGTGTGGGCGACCTCACTTTTCCACTTCGTCTCCCTACAGTAGCAGCTATATCTGGTCTGGTAGTGGTCGTTGTGAGCTATAAAACCTTACCTTGGAGCTGTTCTGTATTTGGCAGCAGTCCTTGTTTTTCAGAAGATCTGTTTCCATGGTTGTCATAATACTGTGGGCATCTTGGAGGCCCAAAATCTTGGGAAGCTCAGTTATCTTTTGCTTCTTGCCTAGCAAATATTTTATTTATTTATTTTTATTTATTTATTTGGTATTTATACTGGATCGTCTGGCAACTGGTCATTCTGGGTGGTGAATCTCTCTCACTTTTAACACCCGGACAATATGTTGCATTTCTACCTGTTTGTTAAGATGCTATGCAATCTCTTTGTTCCTTTTCAGTAGCTACAGGTAAGTCATTTACATACTCAAGAAATGTCCATTTCTCCTTCTGTTACACTACTACAAGCACTGATCTGCATTACCTTGTTTGCAGCTGTGTTGCCGTCGTATTGCCTTCAGTTTCTTGTGCCAGGCCTGAGCAGCTTGCTTCAGTCCATATGTGCCTATCTTTAGTTTGCAGACAAAGTCAGGATATAAGAACATAAGAACATAAGAAGAGCCATGCTGGATCAGGCCAAAGGCCCATCTAGTCCAGCTTCCTGTATCTCACAGAGGCCCCACCAGATGCGTTTGGGAGCGCATGAGACTAGATATCTGTCTCCTGATACCACTCCCCTGCATCTGGCTCTTGAAGTACCCTGGTTTAAAGCCTGGAGACTACACATCTCCATCATGGTTTGTAACCTGTGATGGACTTTTCCTCCAGGAATCTATCCAATCCCCTTTTGAAGGCATCCAGGCCAGATGCCATCACCACATCCTGTGGCAGGGAGTTCCATAGACTTACAATGCGCTGGGTGAAAAAAATATTTTCTTTTGTCAGTTCTTACTCTCCCAGCCCTCAATTTGAGTGGATGTCCCCTAGTTCTGGTATTTTGGGAGAGAGAGAAGAGCTTCCCTCTATCCACTTTACTCATACCCTGCATTATTTTGTATGTCTCAATCATATCCCCCCTCAAGCGCCTTTTTTCCAGACTAAAGAGGCCCAAATGTTTTAGCCTTTCTTCATAAGGGAGGTGCCCCAACCTGGTAATCATTTTAGTCGCTCTCTTCTGCACCTTTTCCAGTTCCACTATGTCTTTCTTGAGATGCGGCGACCAGAATTGTACACAATACTCCAGGTGCGGCCTTACTATTGCTTTGTATAATGGCATTATAATGTTGGCTGTTTTATTTTCAATCCCCTTTTTGATAATCCCTAGCATGGAATTGGCCTTCTTCACTGCTGCCACACATTGGGGAGACACCTTCATGGAGCTGTCCACCAACACACCAAGATCTCTTTCCTGATCCGTCACGGATAACTCAGAGCCCATGAGTTGATAGATGAAGTTTGGATTTTTTGCCCCAGTATGCATTACTTTACATTTGGCTACATTAAAACGCATTTGCCATTTCTCAGCCCGTTCCTCCAGTTTGGAGAGATCCTTCTGGAGCTCTTCACAATCTTCTCTGGTTTTTACCACACGGAAAAGTTTTGTGTCATCTGCAAACTTGGCCACCTCACTGTTTATCTCTGTCTCCAGGTCATTTATGAACAGATTGAAAAGCACCGGTCCCAGGACAGATCCCTGGGGCACACCGCTTTTCACTTCTCTCCATTGTGAAAATTTCCTATTGACACCTACTCTTTGTTTCCGGGATCTCAACCAGTTCTCGATCCATAAGAGGACCTGCCCTCTTATCCCCTGACTGTGCAATTTTCTCAGCAGCCTTTTGGTGAGGGACTGTGTCAAAAGCCTTTTGAAAATCCAGATAGACTATATCCACCGGTTCACCCAAATCCACGTGCCTGTTGACCTTTTCAAAAAATTCTAAAAGTTGTGTCAGACAAGATTTACCCTTACAGAAGCCATGCTGATTTTCTCTCAGCAAGGTTTGTTCTTTTATGTGTTTTAAGATTTTCTCTTGGATGAGGCTTTCCACCATCTTACCTGGGACAGATGTAAGGCTAACTGGCCTGTAGTTTCCCGGGTCGCCCCTCGTTCCTTTTTAAAAAAATTGGTGTGACATCTGCTATCCTCCAGTCCTCCGGCACTGTGGCCGTTTGAAGAGACAAGTTGCATATAACCGTTAAGAGATCTGCAATTTCATTTCTCAGTTCCCTAATAACCCTTGGGTGGATGCTGTCTGGGCCCGGTGACTTGTTAATCCTCAATTTGTCAATTAGTCCTAAAACCTCCTCTCTTTTAACCTGTATTTGATTTAATTCTTTAGTCAAGAGGGGTGGCTCAGGCAGCGGAATCCGCTCAAGGTCCTCTGTCGTGAAGACAGACGCAAAGAAGTCATTCAATTTCTCTGCAATGTCCAAGTCCTCCTTAACCTCCCCTTTTCCTCCCTCACCATCCAGAGGGCCAACTGGTTCTCTGGCAGGTTTTCTACTTCTAACATATTTAAAGAAGCTTTTATTATTACCCTTTATATTGCTAGCCATGC
>JAHTLZ010002578.1:4333-15063 GCA_023846285.1 Phrynocephalus versicolor
GCACCACCAAGACTTAGTCCAAAAGTGACATGTGGTGGTGCATCGCAGGCAGTGTGGTGCCAGACCAAACCCAAGGTGATTGGCCTCCTCCTCCTCCAGTCTTTCCTCTGGGCTGCGAGATGCCGTGTTTCACACAGAAGGGGGGTAATGATTTGAACAGTGTTTGCATCGCAGGCAGTGTGGTGCCAGACCAGACTCAAGGTGATTGGCCTCCTCCGCAACTCTTTCCTCTGGGCTGCAAGACACTGTGACCCAAGGACAATGGCATTTTACTTCCAGTCAGGCAATTCAGCTCCTTTTTATACTGGAGCTGGCAGTGAGCCTCCCGTACTCAGGCTCTGTGCTGTGGTCTCCTACTCTGCCTTGTGGCCTGGCAGGAGTGGCCGCCCTTACTCTGGCCTTGTGGAGTGGACGCGTCGCCCATAGATAGTCCTCCTTGTATAGCCTAGTGGGCTGGGCTGTGGGCTGTAAAACTTAAGTCAGAGCAACCCAGAGCCCTATCCCATTCCCATCCCTACCAAAGCTATTCCGGCTGTACTAGTAGCTAGGTACGAACGTAAAACGTAGCTTTAACCACCTCAGGCTCTAACTGTAGTCTAATGCATTGCTGAATGCTGACCACCAGACCAATCCATGACCAAAAGCAGGGTTGCATTGGCTTTGGCTCATTGGCTGTATTGCTTGTCCTTTAAGTGTGTGTGACTTTGACTGTGTGAATGTGAAGTGAAGTGAAGGCAGAAGGACCTTGGAGATGGGGGGGGGGCAATTTGAGAGGAGTAGAGTTGTAGACCCCTCATCCAGATTTGGGGAGGAACGGAATGTCTTTCTCCTGCTGCCTCTGAGAGGTGGAGGGGAGATGGGATGGTATCAAAAAACCAAACAACAAAAAAGTACAACAAACAGGCACGTCAGCTAGACCAAGCAGGGTGGCTGCTGGCTGGTTCAGCAGCAGATTCAGCACAGCAGACCAAGAGGGGAAAAAAAGAAATGCAAATTTGTTTCTACCCCACTTGGTTTGCTTAGGATGCACTCTAGCCTTGTTGTGCAGCAGCAAGTCCATCACCCAGGCAACTGTATTTCGCCTGCTCGTTTGCGGGACCCGCGCCCGCGCGCCCGCCCGCGCGCCCGCCCGCCCGCCCGCCAATCCCCCTGCTTGCCGCTGCCGCCGCCCACGCATGTACCCCCGCGCCCCCGCCGCCCGCGCTACGCCCGCAAGCCGCAAGTCTCGGTCGGACGTCAAAATGCGCGAAATCGCGGTAGAAACGAAAACGAAAAAACGAAAAACGAAACGACTAATTTTTTTTATTTTTCGCGAAAAATGGAAACGAAACGAATCGGACCCTAGCCGAAACCGAAACCGAAAACGAAGTTTTTTTCCTGAGTCGTGCCCATCTCTAATCATTATGGATGCATAAGGACAACCTCCGGGTTGGAGAGATAGGCAGGATATCTCTCAATGCCATTTGCAGGGAATCGTAGGCAGGTGAAGCATCTGCTTGGAAATACCCTGAAGCAAATGGTGAGCCACAGTGTGAGACAGAATGCTGAACTGGATGGGCTGTGTTCTTATGTTCTTATGACCCTTAGGAGCCTCAGAAAATTTCAGTTTGCTGTGTTTTAAGCTAAGCACCCTTCTTTTTAGGATTCAGGATGAATTGATAATCAGTTCTTCGTCGTGGACTCTGAATCCACACAGTGGGGTCTTCTTGCGCCTGCGCGCGAGTCTCCGGTCCTTCCAAAGCTCAAATGCTACAAGTACCTCCCCCCTCCACTGCGCATGCTCACCTCCTTCCCGCCCTGTATCTCAGTTCCTTTTTGCCGCCGGAGTCTGGACGTTCTCCTTTCTAGCTCCTGCAACGAAAAAAAGGAGACGTATTTCTTTTACTTTCTGTGATCCCAATTTATCCCCCCCTCTGCTTTTAGTAGTTTCTCTTAAGTTGTTAGGTTATTTGGTGTTGGGATTTCCCGCCCCTTAGTGTGTGGGGGGGGTTTCCCCATTTTTTGCGGGCAATCGCCCGCCGTTTATGGCATCGGCAGCATTTTTTAAAAGGTGCGAGGCATATCCTAATAAGATCCTGCTTGTGGACGGACACAGCCTCTGTTTGTACTGTTTGGGCGAAGCTCACCAACCAGCTGCCTGCCCACAGTGCAAGAAGCTGACTAAACCAGCCCTGAAACATCGCTTAGGGCGCCTAAGAGCGTATCTCTGGGAAAAATCTCTTAAGCCAATGGAAAATCCTACCCATTCAGAGGCTTCGATGCCTTCCACCTCCTCAAGGTCAAAGTCCTCCTCTAAATCCATAGACAAGAAAAAGAAAAAGAAGCCGACATCGGCTCTGGCGCCACCGGAAAAGCACCAATCCAGGGATTTGGGGTCGACCACGCCATTTTCGCCCCGCCCTGTGACCATGATGCCGAAAACAACTGCACTCCCGTTATCCGAGTCGCACGGCGTTGAAGGGGCTCCAGCCTCTACACAGCTCAGCGTCCAGTCAACAGGTGCCAGCCAGGAGGATAATTGGGTTGACCACTTCACTGAGCAAATGACGGTCACCCACAAAATCCCCAATAGCCCTATGATGTCAACGGGCTTGCCGCATGGTCAATTAGTCCTCGACACGGACATGGCCACCTTGGGTTTGAACCCTGTGGCACATCTACAGACAGTGCAGGCTGCCTCCATACCATCGGCACCTCCAGCGTATGATGTCGAGGAGCGAGGCCATTCTGCTCCCAGACGCCAGACAAGGGAACACCGCTCCAGCATTTACCCTCATCGTGCCAGAAAGAGAGTATGAGTCAAAACACCAGACTCCACCTCTTCGACGTCGTCCTCCCCTCAACGTCGGAAAGCTAAGCGCCGCCACGCCAAGCGCCATAGGCGTTGTGGGTCCTCCTCCTCCTCTTCGTCGCCCTCTAGACGCCGTAAAGGCAAGCGCCATACAAAGAAACACCACCGCCACGTCCAGGTGGTGTCATGCTCTTCTGACACCGACTCTTCCCATACTGGCTCTTCATCTTCGACATTGCGAGCCAAGCGACGCCGGCGGGCGAACTCCAGACAGCCCGCTGCACGCCCCCTGGCGTCGGCAGGCGATGATGCCATACGTTTAGAGGCACATCAGCATGTCCTAGCTGGTTCCATGGATCTTTCCACAAAGCCAGCTGATCCTGCCACCCAGCAAACACAATTACCAGACTCACCAGCGACCATGGATCGCCCCTTGACGGAAGAGTCGGAAATGGAGGCGGACTCTCAGGCCTCCCACCATTCCACTTTGTCAAAATAAAGCCACTCTGAGGCGGAGATGACTGATAATCAACCTGCCACGCCGACAGAGGACTTTAAACATTATTCCCAAATGGTGGATAAGATTGCACAAGTCATGGGATTACAAGTCCAACTTCCTGCCACTAGTGACTCCTGCAAATTCTTTGGCCACCTGAATAAATCCAAGCCACCACCATTAAAGATGGCCTTTATCCCTTCTATGTTAGACCGGGCAAAGGAGGCTTGGGCTAAACCCTCGTCTAATCCCCTCATTCCAAGGAGATTGGACAAACTTTACAAAACACATGGAGAGGGCACTGATTTTCTGATGAAGCACCCACTGCCTAACTCAGTTATAGTTGATGCCAATCAAAACAGAGGCAGGTCTCACTCAAACACCACCCCAAGCAATAAGGAGGCTCGTAAGTTGGATCTGATCAGTCGGCGACATTACTCCTTGGCGTCCTTCTCCTTGCGAGCACTGAATTATTTATGTGCCATGGAGGCATATGCATGTCATATTCTGCTAACTTTCCCAGCCTTCATTGACCTACTCCCAGAAGAGCATAGGGTCAAGGCCCAGGCGTCTTATTCCGAAGTCCTATCACTCATTGACTACCAGATGATAACCTCACTCGATCTAACGGATGCAGCTTCTAAACAATTACCACTGCCATCCACCTTTGCCATCACGCTTGGCTCAGGACGGCCAATATTACCGATGACGTCAGAAACTGCATTGAGGACTCCCCCTTTGATGGGGAAGGGCTGTTTGCAACCTCCACAGACGCCTCTTTGGATAATATACAAAAGATGCGCAAAGCAGCCAAATCATACACCTACCAGGGAACTACCTCCCAATCAGCCTCCAGGCCCCCAACTCAAACTTGGAGACGCCAGTATACGCCTGTACACCAAAGATCACAGAGCAGGTATCGGCCTCAATACCATCAGTCCCCCTACCAACATCCTGCTCAACAGCCTCGATAACGGCAACAACAATCAGCCAGGAGGTATGACAGGAAGCCAAAGCAGTTGTCCTGACCCCATTCCATCTACAACGGACATCAGGCTAGAACCTTTCCGGCTGACCTGGCAACAAATCACCACGGACGCTTGGGTATTGTCGATCATCGAGAGCCGATACCTCATCCAATTCCATCACCGACCTCCATTAGGAAAGGTCATCACTACACCATCCTCTATAGCTCTTCAAGAAGAGGTCATGGCTCTATTACGAAACGATGCTATAGAGCACGTACCATCAAACGAACTCTTATGTTTCTACTCTCGATACTTTACAATACCCAAAAAAGATGGAGGCCTTCATCCCATTTTAGATTTAAGAAAGTTAAACAACTTCATATGAAAAAAGAAGTTCCGCATGTCAACTCTGGACACCATTATTCCACTTCTGCAAAAGGGAGATTGGTTCATCGTCCTCAATCTTCTGGATGCTTATTTTCATATATCCATAGCACCACAGGACAGAGAATACCTTCGGTTTCATATCGAGAACTCCACCTACCAGTTCAAGGCTCTGCCCTTCGGCCTGTCCTCTGCCCCGAGGGTGTTTACGAAGTGCCTAGCACCAGTGGCTGCCTTCCTCCGACTCCAGGGCGTCCAAATATTCCCATATCTGGATGACTGGCTTCTGGAAGCCCCTACAAGACAAAAAACAGAGAAAGACAGAGATCTTACCATACAGCTACTCACCTCTCTGGGCCTCCAGCTCAATTTCAAAAAATCTGTTCTCTCTCTCAGCCATTCAGTACAATACATTGGGGCTCTCTTGGACGCTCACCAGGCGAAAGTGTTCCTTGCTCTGGACCGCCCCAGGAAGATCAGGAGAGCATTACAGGTCTTCAAGAACTCCAGCCATGTTTCAGCCCGGCACGCCCAACACCTACTGGGCCTGATGGCCTCAACTACAGCAATCTTACCACACGCAAGGCTCCACACGAGGCCTCTGCAGGCCTGGCTCCTAGCTCGTTTTCGCCCCCACCAAGATCCACCCCTCAAACTCCTCAAGGTCACACCACCGCTTCTCACCAGCCTGAGGTGGTGGAACTCCTCGACCAACCTCAAGGTGGGCAGGCCCTTCAGGCAACACTATCCCTCCATACAGATAATGACAGAAGCCAGTATGACAGGCTGGGGAGCCACCTGCAGACATCTATCCGTCCACCAGAGATGGACCGCGGAAGAGAGGAGCCACCACATCAACTACCTGGAACTCCTTGCCATTTTCAAAGCTCTACGGGTGTTTGAGCTTCTCCTCTCACACAGGATGGTTCAAGTCACAACAGACAATACAACTGCCCTCTATTACTTAAACAAACAAGGGGGCACCCACTCACCATCCCTCTCACAGTTACCCAGCAAACTCTGGCTCTGGTGCATCTGCAGGAAAATACACCTGGTTGCCATTCACATTTCCTCGCAGGACAATGTCAAGGCAGACGAGCTAAGTCGCCTAAAACACAACAACCACGAATGGAGCCTCTCACAGAAGATGTTCAACCACTTATGTGTCAGGTGGGGAACACCGTACATGGACCTCTTTGCAACTCAAGCCAATACGAAGTGCAACCTGTATTGTTCCAGAGCAGGTCTTGGCACGTATTCCAGCGGAGATGCATTTTCAACCAAGTGGCCAAAGGGCCTCCTCTATGCCTATCCACCGATACCACTCAAACAAAGAACTCTCATGAAAATCAGGCACCTGAGAACTCATGTCATTCTTCTGGCACCATGTTGGCCCAGGCAACCGTGGTTTCCGGTACTTCAAACAATGGCAGTGGACTCCCTACGCCTGCCACACACACCGGACCTCCTAACTCAAAACCGGGGCCAGGTACGGCACCCGGACATCTCCGCACTTGACCTGATGGCCTGGCTCATCACCTCATGGTAGAAGATGTCCTCAACCATTCCAGGAAACACTCCACTAACACTTTATACAGTTACAAGTGGTCTTCCTTCGTCAAGTTTGCTCGCCACCACGCACAACCTTATCAGCCCACCAATATACATGTCCTATTGGACTATCTCCTCCTGCTTTTTAACAGAGGACTCTCCCTATCAACGTTGAGAGTCTACACTGCAGCTATAGTGGCTCATCAACCATCTGAATCTGAAGCAGCAGCTCTATTCTAGGCTTAAAAGTTTTCTTAGAGGCCTAGCTAATATTCGCCCACGCGACCAGGGACCAACACCTCAATGGTCGCTTTCCCTGGTAATGAACTGTCTCACTAAGCCACCATTTGAACCTATGGCTACTACGTCTTTATATTTACTTACCTTGAAAACTGCCTTCTTGGTGGCAGTCACCTCTGCAAGAAGGGCGTCTGAGATGGCCGCATTACGTGCGGACCCCCCATTTCTCAAATTCTACCACAACAGAGTGGAACTCCACACAGACATCTCTTTCCTCCCAAAAGTCGTGTCGGGGTTTCATATCTCCCAACCTCTTGTACTACCAACCTTCTTCCCCAACCCGGCTACTCACCTGGAGAAGAACCTGCACTCTTTAGACGTTAAGCGGGCGCTCCTCTTCTATACTGCCAGAACAGCACCTATAAGAAAAACACACAAGCTTTTTGTTAGGACCTCAGAACCATCACGAGGCCACCAAGTCTCTCCTCAATCCATATCCCGGTGGATTGTCACTACAATCAAGATGGCTCATGATCTTGCGCATGCCCCTCTGCCAATCAGGCCTAGGGCACACTCCACGAGGGCGATAGCATCTTCCACAGCCTTCCTCAAAGGGGTCCTGTTGGAAGAAATATGTAGAGTGGCTACCTGGTCTCTGCCATCCACATTCCTGAGACACTACAAATTGGATGTCCGAGCACGAAGGCAGGCCGCCTTTGGAAGAGCTGTCCTGACAGCCACGCTACCATGACTACCCTCCGCCGGTAAGTCTGCTTACTAGTCACCCACTATGTGGATTCACAGAGTCCATGACGAAGAAAAGCAGGTTACTTACCTGTAAGTTAGGTTCTTCAAGTTGACATCTGTGAATACACACCACCCACCCGCCTCCCCTCTATCCGTCATGGCTATGCAAGAATTTTATGTTGGTCAGCGGCGGATCAGAGGGGAACTGAGATACAGGGCGGGAAGGAAGTGAGCATGCGTAGTGGAGGGGGGAGGTACTTGTAGCATTTGAGCTTTGGAAGGACCGGAGACTCGCGCGCAGGCGCAAGAAGACCCCACTGTGTGGATTCACAGATGTCCACTCGAAGAACCTAACTTACAGGTAAGTAACCTGCTTTTTTGATGAGTGGGTAATGTGCAAAAGCACCACTAATTAAATTGATTAAATAGAATTAACCAGCTACAGCTGGTTTTGTGATGCAACATCCCTGTTTCTTTTCTGCTAGCTGGGGTGTAACCATCTTTCTTTAACAATGGAAAGTGGTTGAACAGGGTATTTACAGTTTTGTAGGGAAACAGAGAAGATGGGGTTGAATTAGGTGTGGAAAGAGAAAGAAATTTGATGGAATTGTTATGTGTGATAATTTTATGATGGGCCATGAAACCTGAGGTATATGAAGAGTGGAATCATTACATCCATCACAGATAGGCAGCAGAAGACTCTCAGTTTCACCCCTGCAACGAAGTGAATTAAATCTTAGTATGGGATGTCCCTTTATTTATTTTCAAAACACAAGTTAATTTATCAATGATAGCCATATTCCACATTTTTATACTGATCTTCAATTTTAAATTTACTGTTTAACATCTCTTCTACTTGAGTAAGTACCAGTTTACACAACTGTTTGATCAGGAACAATTAACTTCAACAGATGAGCTATCAAAAATAGTGTATTCTGTCATATGAATGCATCATTTACCTTCATGTATATGTAGACGTTTGTGGGTGGTAATCAATGATGGGTTCCATGGGAGTCAATGATTACCATATTTTTCTGTTTATAAGACACCCTTGTGTATAAGATCTCCCCCCACGCCACTTTTTCAACCCAAAATTACAGTTTTGCAACCACACAATTCTCTCCTTGGCTGACTTCCGTGTATAAGATGACCCCCAATTTTTGGTCTAACAATTGTAGACAAAAATATAGTCTTATATATGGAAAATACTCTATATGTAACCAGAGCTATATAATCTATATAACAATATCACCTCTGTGTACTTTATACTTGAAGAGAAGGAAAACAATATAATAAACAATTGCATAGTAGTCTCTTCACAGCTGCGTTCCTTCTGTGATTCCTTTTTCTTTCTTGTCATACAGAGAGATAGCTGAAGCAGTAAGGGGATGTAAGCCCCGTGTTCCTACCTCTTCATTCGCAGAAGGATATATGTTGCTCTCAGGTAAGAGACTGAAATATCCATACATCTCAGCCAAAATCCTCCTCGGTGCATTTTGCTATTTCTTTTTATCCCCTGGTTTGTTCCCCTCCCCTTGCAGAAGATTTTAATAAGAGACTGGATATCATTAAATAATGTCTTTCTAGACTGCCTGTTAAATGAACTGGGGGGTTTGAAATCCCTTTTCTTCTTAAAGGTGTTTTGTTGATATGACGGATCTGCTTAGGATCCTTAGACTTTGATAGATTGACAATAATTGAGAGAATTGGTTTGCTGGAGTAGGTTCTGATAGCATCTTGTGTACTGCTGTAAAGATTGTTTCCAACTGTGAATAAGATTCCAGTTGTACTTGCCACTTCTCAGTTCCTCCTGTGCTACACTCCTCTGTAAATGTGGGCATTATAATGGCAGTTGAACAGTTCCTATCATTTTTTAAAATTCTAGTACATTGGACTGTTTGGGACTCCCATCTTCTAGATCCGGGGGTTCCAATCTTGGCTAACCCGAGTGTTCTTGGACCTCAACTCCTCATAAGAACCCTAACCCTGGCCAGCACAGCTAATGTTGAAAGCTTCTGGGAGTTGCAGTTCAGGAACTCCTGGGTAGTTCATGGTTGGGAACCACTGTTCTGGAGCAATTAGTGATGCTTTCCATCTGTATGGGATCAATAGAGGGTAGGACCAATGGGAAATATATACACACCCCAATCTTCTAGCACATTATGGGTTATGTTACAGTAAATCTGTTAGGCTTAAATAATGGGAATGGTGGTCATTTGTTATAAATTTAACTAAGGTTACTTTTAAATATAAAAGGTAACCAATTGTTCTTCTTATTTAAGTTTGTAATCTCTATATATGAGTTGGATCTCTTCTAGTTCCATGTGGTTTAGGAAAGCTATATGGTCTGCATGTTTTGAACCACAATACAATATCCTTTTCTCCTTTGTGATGACTATAAAACTTTCTTTCTAGGCCTGGAGCCATTCAGGATTGGGCAGTACACCAACTTTGTTAACATAGGTGAACGGTGCAATGTTGCAGGATCAAAAAGGTTTGCCAAACTCATCATGGCAGGCAAATATGAAGTAAGGCTTCCGTTTATTAGACCTTCATGTTTTATACAATACAATCCCACCATTTAAGACTTAGCATGCATAATTCTGGTAGGTAAGCAATGTGTAGTCAAATGTTCTGTTGTGTGAACTGCACCTGTTGGTGTGAAACTGTCAATAGGAAATGCAATATTGACGCAGGTCTCTTGCAGCAGTGAGAGATTAAGGCAATATCAGTTTAAAAAACTGAATATTTTGATGAAACAAAGTAGAGGTTGATTTGTCTTAGAAGGGAATATTGAGGCCTGTGTATGTGACACTTCCTTTTAAACAATTAAAAATAAATACACAGGAGGCTATCCAGTTGTTTCTCTTGATTTACATGTTTGCTTCCACCCTCATCAATTCTATGGGCTTGTCGCTGCTTACCTTCTTTTTGCATCTATAAGCTGATTCCTTTCAGACCAACACACTTGGACAGATGAACTATACCTGGAATAAACCAACCCTTTCACATTAGGAGTGTGCAAAAATCAGGAAGAACACACTACACATTTAACGACATATATTTGGAGTTTTATTTTGTGAAAAGGATGAGAAGCTGCTGATTGCTGGTCTTTGTTGCTTCTACATGGAGAGGATGGAAAAGGCATTTGTGATAACTGCCCTTTTTTGTTATCCTTCTGTGATTACTTTTTAGGAGGCGCTGAGTGTGGCCAAGGCTCAAGTTGAGATGGGAGCTCAGATTTTGGATATCAATATGGATGATGGAATGTTAGATGGACCAAGTGCTATGGCTAGATTCTGCAACTTCATTTCTTCAGAACCTGACATTGCCAAGGTTGTATGCACAGCTTTTGAAGTCTTATCTTTAAATGGATGTTTTTGCGTTAGGTGGAGAAAATAAAGGGAAAAAATGGAACATGGCAGTAAGGAGAGTCTTCAAAGCTGCACGTGATATTTAAACATTCTTTGTTGACTTGAAACTTAAATGCGGGTTTACTTACTTACTTTATTTATTTATTTATTTATTTATTTATTTATTTATTTATTTATTT
>JAHTLZ010002579.1:1581-19027 GCA_023846285.1 Phrynocephalus versicolor
TCTATCTATCTATCTATCTATCTATCTATCTATCTATCTATCTATCTATCTATCTATCTATCTATCTATCTATCTATCTATCTATCTACAGACACAAAAACACACACAACCACAACAGTCCATGCAAGAATACAAATCAAGAGGTAAAACCCTGTGCTTTAAACATAGTTTTTAACTTTAGAGAATGATGTGTGGTCTTCCATCTGTTGTTGGTTTCCAAATCCTATTATTTCTCTCCACTGGCTCTGCTGGGTAAGACCAACAATGGCTTGCAGTCAAATAATTAGGAAAAGAAAAACTTTGGAATTTGTCCAGTGTTTGTCACACAGACTGTATAAAGCTGGATTTTGTTTGTTTCCACAGCATTCTTTACATTTACAATGCCATATCCTTCATGAGCTGAGCAGTGAAAAAAGAGCCACATAATCCACCTTAACATTGAAGAACCCTTAAGGCGCTTTAGAACAAGACAAATGGAAAATATCTGATCTAAGAAATGATTATGCCTACGTGAGCACTCTCCCTCCCATCATCAAGAGTCACTGCTTCCTTCTGTCTATTTCAATTCCAGTTACCTGCCCATAGTTTCTATCCACCCAATAATACTGGGATAATAAAATGATATATCATTTTTAGGATGAAATCAAATACTTACATGCAACAAACAAAAACTAATCCACTTTCTTCACTAGCTAATAACTTGAAAACAAATAATTCCAAAAAAGTAAACCTTTGCTCATGATCATTTTATTTCAACTGGGGGGGGGGTATCCCACTCTGATTTTAATGGGGAATTTTCAAACCCAAATGGTTAGCCACCTGGTAAACTGCAAAAAAAAAAATGAGTTCAGAAGACTCTATAGTATGAGTTTAGCTATTAGTTGGGTGGGATAGAAATGTGAATAAATAAATAAATAAATAAATAAATAAATTGAAGAGATGCTTATTATACACCACCCCATGCATTCCTGTTGCGAAATAATTGGTCGCAAATTGAGATTAGTGAGTCTGTGAAGTTTGAAACAATTTATCAACCACATCAAGGTGCGCCTCCAGGTCATTTATTTCATGCCAATATCAAGTTCTCTCCCTATTGCACTAAAAATAAAATACAATTTAAGAAATGGAAGAAAACCAGTCCGTCAAAATAAAATCCCATACCCCTTTATTTAGGGAATAAGACCCATTCAGCACAATGTGCTACATTCCCAGTTACTTCACTCAACCAAAACCCTTCCCTTGTTTTTAGGCTATGATTCTTCACAGCCACAGCGGATGCTTACCCATAATAATCAGAGGTACTAATGCCAATTACAAATCCCAGTTTTCTATTTGGATGCATTTGCTCTATTAACATGCACGGTCTTACCACTCTCTCAACCTCCCAACGATGAACAGAAAGGATTAGTTTGAGTGCATTTTGCTCTCTTGAGAATACATCCCATAAGCAGAGGATAAAAGCTGAAGCCTTCATCTGGAAGCAAGGCTAAGGGAGCTACACTGAGCCAGAGAGACAAACGAGAAGAAACAGAGGCTCTGTCAGTATTTGCTAGACAAGGACGGTATTAAGGCAGTCATGACCATTTTCTTCCTTAGAGAAGGGAACTGCCTGTACCCTTCCCCTCACTGACATTTCTGTGCAAAATGCTCTATTTCTCTTCAGCTTGTTATATGTGCCTTTGTATCACAATCTACAATATAGTCACTATATACATGAGAACATAAGAGCAGCCTTGCTGGAACAGGCCACAGCCCATCCAGTCCAGCATTCTGTCTCACACAGCGGCTCACCATTTGCTTCAGGGTATTCCCAAGAAGATGTCTGCACCTGCTTACGATTCCCCCAAATGGCATTGAGAGAGATCCTGCCTCTCTCTCCAACCCGGAGGTTGTCCTTAGGCATCCATAATGATAGCCATGGATACCCTTGTTCTCCATGAATGTGTCCAATCCTTTCTCAAAGCTGTCAAGGCTGACAGCTGTCACCACTTCTTCTGGCAGGGAGTTCCACAGACCAGTGATCCTCTGGGTGAAAAAGTACTTTCTCTTCTTTGTTTCAGGTCTAGCCCCCAAAAGTTTCATGGTGTGCCCTCTAGTTCTAGTGTTGTGTGATAGGGAAAGCAGCTTTTCCTTATCTACTTTGTCCACACCGTGTATTGATTTTATAAATTTTAATCAGGTCACCTCTTAGGCACCATCATTCAAGAGTGATTCCCTTAATCATTCTGGTTGCCTTCTTCTGCACTTTTTCCATTTTCCATACAAAACATCTGGAGGACTGATATTTGGACACCCCTGATTTAGAGCATTTAAGACTGTTTTGTCCTACCCTTTCTCTGTGAAAAAAAAATCATGGCAGCTTACATCATTAAAAGACAATACTTTCTAGAAGAATTTTAAAATTTAGGCAGATAGTCCTTCACAGCCCTCAGTTACACATTGCTGCTATAGACAAACACAGGATTATTAGTCATAATTAGAGATGGGCACAACTCAGAAAATTTTTTCATTTTCGTTTTCGTCTAGGGGTCTGTTTCGTTTCGTTTCCATTTTCGTGAGCTAATTTTCAAAATTTTTTGTTTTCGTTTCATTACGTAACGAAAACGAAAAACGAAAACGAAAACGATTTTTTTTTCGTTTCTTCCCATTTAGCTCCATTAAGTGCTTTTCCAGTAACGAAAAACGAAAAACGGCTCAAAATTAGTTGTTTCGTTTCCATTTTCGTTCCATTTTTGAACCGTTTTTCGTTTCGTTTCGTTACGTAACGAAAACGAAAAACGAAAACGGAAACGAAAATTTCGCTAAGTCGTGCCCATCTCTAGTCATAATTCACTTGACCCAGACTAAAATTAATTAACCATCTTAGCCACCTGTTATGGCCCAAATTTGAAGTAACCCCCCCTCTTACATTCTTTAGAAGCTAGTATTGAGCCTCAACCAGTCTGCACGCAAAGCAAATTCTCTCTGTCACATATACAAGATAATCCTCTCCAACCATGTTCTCCTACATAGTGGAACTGGAAAAAGTGCAGAAGAGAGCGACTAAAACGATTACTGGGCTGGGCACCTCCCTTATGAGGAAAGGCTAAAACATTTGGGGCTCTTTAGTCTGGAAAAAAGGTGCCTGAGGGGGGATATGATTGAGACGTACAAAATAATGCTGGCCATGAGTCAAGTGGATAGAGGGACACTCTTTTCCCTCTCACAAAATACCAGAACCAGGGGACATCCACTCAAATTGTGGGCTGGGAGAATAAGAACAGACAAAAGAAAATATTTTTTCACCCAGCACATTGTTAGTTTGTGGAACTCCCTGCCACAGGATGTGGTGATGGCATCTGGCCTGGATGCCTTCAAAAGGGGATTGGACAGATTCCTGGAGGAAATGTCCATCCCAGGTGACAAACCATGATGGAGATGTGTCATTAGAACATAAGAACATAAGAAGAGCCATGCTGGATCAGGCCAAAGGCCATCTAGTCCAGCTTTCTGTATCTCACAGTGGCCCCACCAGATGCGTTTGGGAGCGCATGAGACTAGATATCTGTCTCCTGATACCACTCCCCTGCATCTGGCCCTTGAAGTACCCTGGTTTCTCCATCATGGTTTGTAACCCGTGATGGACTTTTCCTCCAGGAATCTGTCCAATCCCCTTTTGAAGGCATCCAGGCCAGATGCCATCACCACATCCTGTGGCAGGGAGTTTCATAGACTTACAACGCGCTGGGTGAAAAAATATTTTCTTTTGTCAGTTCTTACTCTCCCAGCCCTCAATTTGAGTGGATGTCCCCTAGTTCTGGTATTTTGGGAGAGAGAGAAGAGCTTCCCTCTATCCACTTTACTCATACCCTGCATTATTTTGTACGTCTCAATCATATCCCCCCTCAAGCGCCTTTTTTCCAGACTAAAGAGGCCCAAATGTTTTAGCCTTTCTTCATAAGGGAGGTGCTCCAGCCCGGTAATCATTTTAGTCGCTCTCTTCTGCACCTTTTCCAGTTCCACTATGTCTTTCTTGAGATGCGGTGACCAGAATTGTACACAATACTCCAGGTGGGGCCTTACTATTGTTTTGTATAATGGCATCATAATGTTGGCTGTTTTATTTTCAATCCCCCTTTTGATAATCCCTAGCATGGAATTGGCCTTCTTCACTGCTGCCACACATTGGGGAGACACCTTCATGGAGCTGTCCACCAACACACCAAGATCTCTTTCCTGATCCATCACGGATAACTCAGAGCCCATGAGTTGATAGATGAAGTTTGGATTTTTTGCCCCAATATGCATTACTTTACATTTGGTTACATTAAAACGCATTTGCCATTTCTCAGCCCATTCCCCCAGTTTGGAGAGATCCTTCTGGAGCTCTTCACAATCTTCTCTGGTTTTCACCAAACGGAAAAGTTTTGTGTCATCTGTAAACTTGGCCACCTCACTGTTTATCCCTGTCTCCAGGTCATTTATGAACAGATTGAAAAGCACCGGTCCCAGGACCAAGCCCTGGGGCACACCGCTTTTCACTTCTTTCCATTGTGAAAATTTCCCATTGACACCTACTCTTTGTTTCCGGGATCTCAACCAGTTCTCAATCCATAAGAGGACCTGTCCTCTTATCCCCTGACTGTGCAATTTTCTCAGCAGCCTTTGGTGAGGGACTGTGTCAAAAGCCTTTTGAAAATCCAGATAGACTATATCCATCGGTTCACCCAAATCCACGTGCCTGTTGACCTTTTCAAAAAATTCTAAAAGGTTTGTCAGACAAGATTTACCCTTACAGAAGCCATGCTGATTTTCTCTCAGCAAGGTTTGTTCTTTTATGTTGTCATCTCCAGGCTTAAAACCGGGGTACTTCAAGGGCCAGATGCAGGGGGAGTGGTATCAGGAGACAGATATCTAATCTCATGCGCTCCCAAACGCATCTGGTGGGGCCACTGTGAGATACAGGAAGCTGGATCAGATGGGCCTTTGGCCTAATCCAGCATGGCTCTTCTTATGTTCTTATATTATGTTCTTACGGTTAAGAAAAAAAGTTTTCCTTCGAGGGCTTCATAAATCACAATTGCAGCAACAAAGTGGTGGGAGCTCTGTTCATACCTTACACACATCACACACACACACACACGTCTGTAAGGGGAGGGGAGAGAGAAAAATAAAGTAAACAGGAAAGGAAATGTACCATGATATACATTTTCCCTGGCTGTGATCTGTTACCCATTTATGATAACTTTGTTCCAATAATGTTTTTTTTTCTGTGGCTTGCTGTCAATACTGCAAGATGAAATTCTAAATTCACGGTTGAGGATAACACACTCGGCTTCCTTTCAATTGCCTTTCTCTTTCCTTTCAAAGAAAGCAATCAATGCAGAAGTAACTCTGCAGGGCAGGGCAGTTAAATTGGTCACAGGGAGAATATAATGTGTGTGTTCGTCTGGCTTTTAAATTTGCCAGGTTGTTCCCTGCAAGAATTGGTCAGCAACTGAACACATTTTAGCACCTTAAAAGCTCGATTGTTATCCCTTTGTGATGCGTGATCTAGTCCTCTCTTCTTGGAGGACTGGGGATGTTACAGCAACATCATAATGTGTGGTTGAGAGTATTGAAATTTTAAGAACAAACTTTTCATGGACTCACCCTAACAAATGAAAAACCCATGGCTTAACACTATTCAAAAGCCTTGAGTTTGCATGAGCTGAGCAGGGCTGCTAATCATGGGGCATTTATGCAGTCACCCATTCAATGGGTTGCCTTGTTGTGCTGTAGTTAAATGCCTGCACTGCTGCGAAAACTGTGCTCATGACCCGGGGTTCAATCCCCGGTAGCAGGCTCATGGTTGACTCAGCCTTCCATCCTTCCGAGGTCGGTAAAATGAGTACCCAGCTTGCTGGGGGGGGGGGCAATGTGTAGTCTGCATACTGTAATTAAACTGTAAACCTCACAGAGACTACTTGAAGTGGTACAGGACGGTATATAAGCAGAACATTTTTGCCATAAACAGAAGGTGATCTGATGGCAGGTAACAAAAACACTTCCCTTAAGACCAACTACTTGCACCCCCTCCCCCAAAACCAATTTTCAAACACAGACACATTGTAGGAAAATGTGCCTCTCTGAGGCCAGTTTTGCACCCCTCTCAGGTCTGCGGCTGCGCTCTAGGTGGTCGCCTAGTTTGGCTAGTGGTAGCTCTGGCCCTGTGTGCGCTGGATGCATTAATTTAAATAAAACACAATAGTGTGATGGGCCTTGGGCCCTTAAATGTTTAATCCTTGTGAATATAAACTTGGTTTTTAAAAAAAAATTACATATTTTTAAAAAGGCAACTGGTTGTCCCTTAATTCAATAATTAAAGGGTTAATTATAAGCACCATAAAAATGCATTCTTATGATTTATGATGCACACCCACCCCTTATAATCTGGTCATAAATAAAAGGGCTGGTGATAAGGAAAAGCTGCAGGCAAAAGACCAACTCACCATCTTTAATGGGCAGTTATATGACATGCCTCTAGTACATTGGCAGTAAATCAGCAGAAACATCTTTTATAGAGTCCTGGGTTTTATGATGTCATTAACTTTCCTCCTTATACTTAAGGCATAATGAAATAAAGTCATGGGGAGGGATCAAAGGATGAGCCCGTGCTGTGTAAGTCTGGGGCAGCCCTAAGAGAGCTGCCTTTTGCTTAATTCTGCTTGCAGGCAAGGAAACTGGCGTGGATTGGGTGGCGGGGGTGGCGGGGGGGGAGCGCTTGGGGAAAGCAGACCAGTTGCAGGGCGGCAACAGGGGAGGAGGCGAAATACCGCAAACTTTTTTGGCAGGCTCTGAATACGGTGCAGAGCATTAATGGAAAGTTTTACGAGAAGCAACTCTTTAATCAGTGGTCTACGGCTCCCAAATACCACAATTTAGCCTGCCTTTTTAAACCTACTGGATGGCAAGATCAGACTGAAGTTCAAAGCTGTTCCGAGACACAGAAGCTGCATTTGAAATTGAAGGTTAATGTGACTGTCTCAGGGGAATAAGCCTCCGCATCGGTGCAGTCTTTGTAATCATAGCTAGAACTACCCACAGGTTGGGTAGGCTGCCTCAGAATCCCAGCTTTTCTGCAAAGCTGTTTTTGATGAAGTCAGGTATCATTCACTCTAGAAGGAAACAAATCCCCCACCCCCACCCCCACCCGAGTTGTGCACAGATGTAACAGCCAAAGCCACCTGACAAGTTTCTGGGCACAAGCCTTTCTTCATAAAGTATAAATAAGTGTCATACTAGATCAGTGGTTCTCAACCTTAGGTCCCCAGATGTTCTTGGACTGCAACTCCCAGAGGACCTCATCACTAGCTGTGCTAGCCAGGATTTCTGGGAGTTGCAGTCCAAGAACATCTGGGGACCCAAGGCTGAGAACCACTGCACTAGATCATGCCAAAAAAGATCTTTCTGCATGAATGCCTAGACCAGTGGTGTCCAAACTTTGGCCCTCCAGATGTTTTGGACCGCAACTCCCACCGTTCTTTGTCATAGGCAATATAGGCTTGGAATTCTGGGAGTTGTGGTCCAAAACATCTGGAGGGCCAAAGTTTGGACAGCCCTGGCCAAGACAGCAGTGGAGTGGGTGGGTCTACAGATCAAGTCTCTGACTCATGCTTGCCCATTCTGGATGATTTCAGACTTGGCAAGACTTTTGAGCCCAATCGGGATTGGGCCAGCTGCCAAGACGCTGCCCTCTTCATGCTCTCTTTCTGCCTAGAATGAACCTCTGAAAAGGGACCAACATCTTATTGCAAAACTGCTTACGGATTCCCAAAGAAATCTTCAAACATGTTCAGAAGTTAGCCTTCTGCCATTCTAACGCGGGGACAGTAGCACCGTGGTCTTATCATGCTTGCAATCAGAGGGAAGATCACAAGCCCAGGAAATGAAAAACAGCTACATGCAATTGTTCCCTGACACCAAAAGACCATTGTGGCCCAGTGGTTAAATGCCTGTACTGCAGCGAAAACTGTGCTCATGATCTGGGGTTCAATCCCAGATAGCAGGCTCATGGTTGACTCAGCCATCCATCTTTCCGAGGTCATTAAAAAAGCAAAGCAAAGTGTTTTGCTTATATACCGCCCCATACCACTTCAAATAGTCTCTAGGCGGTTTACAGCTTAATTACAGTATGCAGGCTACACATTGCTCCCCCAGCCAGCAAGCTGGGTACTCATTTAACCGACCTTAGAAGGATGGAAGGCTGAGTCAACCATGAGCCTGCTACCTGGGATTGAACCCCAGGTTGTGAGCACAGTTTTACCTGCAGGACAGGCATTTAACGACTGTGCCATTGGGTAAAATGAGTACCCAGCTTGCTGGGGGGCAATGTGCAGCTTGCCTAATGTAATTAAACTGTAAACTGCCCAGAGACTACTTGAAGTGGTATGGGGTGGTATATAAGCAGAACACTTTATTGTGCTATCTCATATGTTAGAGAAAAACCAAGGTCATCACCTAAGTGTTGAAACTCATAAGAACCCATAGTGGGGTGAGCTTTTTTTGGTGCAACCACCATAAGTCACTTAATATCATCTTGTTTTGGAAATAAACAGGCCCAGGCATGATTAATACCTGGACTAGAGTCTGCTGACGAATATCAGGGATCTGCAAGTAAAGAATGATGAGGAAGGAATCTTAATTTAAAACCTGGGGACCCTGACAGGAGCTGATGAGACTGGCCTAGATGGATTAACGATTTAACTCAAAAACAGGCAGTTTCCTCAGTTTCTGTAAAAATGTCACTAGACACCACAAGGGAGTGACAATTGTATTGCTCCTAAGAAAGTAATAAGTGATCCAATTATGTTGTTGCAGAGGATGAAGGCCCTGAGGTATAAAGGCATATTATATAATGCTAATTTTGCAATAAAATGCTGCTATTTAAAAAGTACCATAAAGATGTTTCTCTGGGATACTACAAGCTTAGGCTGCTGTTGGTCATACTGCTATTAGCTGGGAATATCAGCTGTAAATTTTGATTCAGGCTATTAAGCATGTGGGAAGCTTTGTCAGGAGATCTCTTTGTTAAAGTAAACAGCAAAGGTGTTACTTGTGAGCTTTTTGAACCCAGCTTATTGCTCTATTATTCTCTGGAACAATAAATGAGGCAGAAGTGACACCAGTTGTTATGAAGTGTATTTAGAAAATAGGAAAAGGCCATTCTAATTAAAACTAATACTTCACGTCCATCTCATTGCTGTTCGTGGTCCCGCTTGGGACCGGTACGAAGTAATCTAACTGCACGTCCACTGCGGGATGAGGGGAGTTTGTCCCAACCACGCCCCCTGAATTGCGATTTAAGTGGGATGAGAGATTCCCCTCCGTGGCCTCGGGAATCTGTTTGTCACGCTTCTCATTCCGAGACAAGTGCCCATGAAGTAAGGCTCATCACGCAATGTGCCATTTTTCATCTAGTAGTAGGAGTGTAAAGTGCCATTCGCCAGTACATTCCCTATGGAGTCAGCAACGCAGTGCAGAGAGATTAAAAGACAAATGCCTCAAACTTAGCTCCGTAACACATTGAAGGCAAGGCTTCGGAGAATCGAAACATCGAAAAACAGAAGGTTGGGCCGGGGGGGGGGGGAACAGAGAACAAAGGCATGGAATTTCACATCTCATCACAGAATGAGGACGTGCGGTAAGAGTCATGCTGGTATCATCCATCACACCTGTGTGTACATGGGAACAGGGACAGAACCGGAAGAAGACCATGTGACTGCGACTGACATCAACACGCAACGAACTTCCTCCTGGGACGAGAACGGATGTGAAGTAACTGTCTAAATAGAGGAGTGTGTTCCAAGGCCCAAGGGATTAAGTAGCAAGAAATGGTGAATCTTTAGGTAGGGGGTTGAAGGAAGGTGAGAGATAGCAGATGAGAAGAACATAGATACAGCTTACTGTTACTACCAGAACACCACATTTGGCAGCTGTGGGTAGAACTGACAGAAGCATGGAGCTCCAGTAGATTCTTCCAATCTACTGACTAGACATGGGCACGGAGCGGCGAAACTGTCATTTCCGTTTTCGGTTATCGTTTCCGTGACATAACGGAAACGGTAACAATAATTACGCCACTCCAGCTTGAACCCGACCCGAAAAAAGAAAAAATGGGTCGGGTTTTTCGTTGTCGTTAATGGCATCGCGACGATCGCGCAATGCCAAGCAGCACAGAAAAAAAGTTTTAAAAAGTAAAAAGAAAAAACCCGACTCCCGGCCAAAAAAGCAGGTGAAAATATGTTTGCCTGAGGACACCTACCAGGGGGGTGTTTTTTTTGGGGGGGGGGGTCCCCCGGCCTCCCCCACTCCTGTCCTGGGCTGCTTGCACCAGGCTGGGGGGGGGGTCATCCTCGTCGTCTGTGTCGCATGCCATGCGGTGTGTGTGTGTGGGGGGGCCAAAATGGCGACCACAATTTTTCTTTAGAAATCGTGGTCAAAAAACACACCAAATGACCACAGAAACATGTGAAATTTATTTATTTTAAATGCCTGATTTTTAATAGTAGCAGCAGTGGGTTTTTTATAGCAATAAAACGTCGCATTGATTTTATTTTATTTTATTTTATTTTATTTTATTTTATTTTAGACCTGCCCATTTGGGCTGGGCATGGGATGGGACCATGCAATTTTTTTGAACCATTCCACCAATGGCATGGCCAGGACTGACACTTCTGGATGTGCCAGAGGGCATAAAAAGCCGAGGCACCTTCCAGAAGTCGCAGTCGGGTCTTGGATGTGGAGGGTGG
This sequence comes from Phrynocephalus versicolor, assembly GCA_023846285.1. Taxonomy (NCBI): domain Eukaryota; kingdom Metazoa; phylum Chordata; class Lepidosauria; order Squamata; family Agamidae; genus Phrynocephalus; species Phrynocephalus versicolor. The sequence goes on from JAHTLZ010002579.1 coordinate 12,351, forward strand.
AGGGCTGTGTGGCTGGCTGCTGCTGGCTGATTGGAGGGAGGCTGGAGGCTTTAGATTTAAGTTAGGCAGGCAGGGGGGGAATTGAATTTAGAAAATAATTTCTTTGATTCTCTGCAGCTTTGTCTGCTGAAGGGAATAGCAGTTTATTCTTTTTTTTCCCCTCTGGCAGTTTGTGAGGATTTTTTTTCTGATATTGGGTAAAGGGGGAGGTTCAACTGGGAGGAGGTGTGGATTTATTTGAAAAATATATTGCATTGGGACGTCAAATCACGCTATATCGCGGTGGAAACGACAAACGACAAATGAAACAACGAAACGACAAATTTTTGAAAAATTTCGCAACAAACGGAAACGACCCAAAACGGACCCGTTCCGACAAACGAAAACTCGAAACGTCATTTTTTCTGGTCGTGCCCATGTCTATTACTGACTGTTAGTAAGTATCTTTCTTGGGAGTATGGTTTTAACTCTCATCCTGGAACAGTCCAGAGGTAAGGTGGTTTAAGCAATGCCACTAAAAAAAAAGGTAGAGTGAGGAAGGGCAAGGGTACAGGCAGTCTCATTTGCTATGACGCTTCCCAAAATAAGAAAATCTGTTACGGCAATGCTTCTTAGAGGGCATTATGCATTCAAACTTCTCTAAATGAAGGACTGTTCCATGCATCAAGCATAACTATTCAGATACCATTACTGGAAATTGAACTGAGGCTGCACAACCTAGGCAGAATCCCAATTTATCATAGGAAACGGTTTTCGCCAGCCTATTCACATAATGAATGTGGATATAAAGTTAGTACCAAGCAAGATGAGAACCCTCTGGGTTGTTTAATTCACCCTCCTCCTCTGTCACGGCTTGCATTATTTCTTTATAAAATATGTGAAGCTTTAGGCAAAGGAAACGTAAGGGTGAGAGAGAATCTCTCTCCAGGTTCTTCCACCATGAAAAGCCATGACCTTGGTGCAAAAGGACAAGAAACAGAGATTTAAAAAAACCCACCCACACCTTAGCTTAACATTATTGCTGCTAACAAGCAACTTGCCCAGTAAAATCAGAAGGCCAAGTACTAACAGTATCTAAGAATAAACTATCAAAAAGGCAGCCAGGAGATAACCAAAAGGCTAGAAGATATGCCAGTGGTGTTCCAAGACCAGTTTAATTTCCCATGAAGATTTTGTTATACGCATGTATATGCCACTCTCCACATCATTCCCAGAACAGTTTGTAACAAAATGAGTAATAATCAACACCACCACCACGACAGAGGGACACTCTTTTCCCTCTCACAAAATACCAGAACTAGGGGACATACACTCAAATTGAGGGGTGGGAGAATAAGAACAGACAAAAGAAAATATTTTTTCACCCAGTGTGTTGTTAGTCTGTGGAACTCCCTGCCACAGGAGGTGGTGATGGCATCTGGCCTGGATGCCTTCAAAAGAGGATTAGACAGATTCCTGGAGGAAAGGTCCATCACAGGTTACAAATCATGATGGAGATGTGTAATCTCCAGGCTTAAAACCAGGGTACTTGAAGGACCAGATATAGGGGAGTGGTATCAGGAGACAAATATCTAGTCTTATGTGCTCCCAGACACATCTGGTGGGGCCACGGTGAGATACAGGAAGCTGGACTAGATGGGCCTTTGGCCTGATCCAGCATGGCTCTTCTTATGTTCTTATGTTCTATATCATGTGCCACTGAGTTGATTCTGACTCATGGTGACTCCTTTTTTGGGGTTTGCCAGATACAGAATACTCAAAAGTGGTTTCCCATTCCCTTCTTCCAGAATCGCCCTGGGAATGTGTAGCATGCCCAAGGCTACACATTCCCAACCTTGCGTTCCTGGATATTCTTGGATTGCTTGGAACTCCCAGAATTCTTCAACACTGGCCAGGATTCCTGGGAGTTGCAGTCCGAGAAGATCTGGGACCCAAGTTTGGAAACCACTAACTTAGAAGAATCAGGTAGCAGGTGATGGTGGAATCATGTCAGTAGGCATTAAAAGTTCGAGTATCCAAAGCCATCTGCTGCCTGTCCTTAAGTTTCACAAGTTCTTCCATCGCCTTAGGCTGGGGGTCTCACCCCTAACCCTAACCCTAACCCTAACGAGACAAGACTAGAACCACACTGATAGCTTTTGAACAGTGCTCTGAAGCATTCAGGGCATTTTCTTCTTTTAGGACACTTTACTGAAACAGAAACTCTGGCAGACAGATCAAGGTGTCAATAACATCTCACTAAATTAAAGAATTACCTTCTATTGGAATTGCCTACATGCCTGCTTATTTTATTGGCTCACTGCCTGTCTTGATCCATTTCCAGATGGCCAGTCCTGGCATATATCAAGAGCCTAGCTCTCAAAACACTGTAATTTTCTGGCAAGCTGGCAGGAAGAGACCTCTCTGGAAGGGGGGGGGAGGGCTTCATCTCCATTTCTGCTCTACTGACAATCCCACAATTTTCTATCAGCCTGGAATAAAAGGCAGTCCACCCTTCTTCTCCCCCACTATGTGTGCAAAAGAAGATGCAGCAAAGGCCGAGAATAACACTATTGAAGTAGCCTGCTTGTGCTCGAAAGTACTCTAAATAGCTTAAGAGTTTAACGTGTTTTTTTAATTTCATATAGATCCATCATTTTAAATGGTGCAGCGCTCAAGAAAGATCCAAAACATGCTAGAGCAAATGTCAACAGCAACGTATCATGATGCCCTGTAGAACCTTGACAAGCTCTCATTTCCTATAACCACCATCGCTGCAAAAAGAAAAGAAAAACCTCGTAGGATTTTGGTAGCAATCTCTGGGCAAGGTGAATGTTTGTGATTGCAATCTTAAGAGTTAATTAATTACACCTGGCCACATGCTTCCCAGCAGCACTGCCAACTCTGAGTCCGAGTGACTGTCTGGTGTGAAGAAGGGAAATTGAAGTGCCACAGGTAGGAGAATATGTCTGTGAAGATTCTCAGTCATCCAGGTGAGTTTATCTTGAAGTTGAGTCATGGCAATGGGACTTCCTTTTCTATCTCTCAAGAAAAAGAAGTCCAGTTGCCATGACTCAACTTCCACACAGGTAGGAGACTGAAACTTTTGGTGGAACACTCAAAGAATCTAATACTGCAGCAAAATTCTGTTCATACTGTTTTAAGTAGGGGGGAAAAATCAAAGCAGGAGAGCTGATACCCTGGAAGCCAAATGCATTGTTGTTGCCATGGGCCACCTAATCACCTCTAATTGATGATGATCCAGTCCTTCCAATAGTTCTGTCCTGAATCCCCCTGTGCTCTTTTTGTGCCCCCCTTTGGGGGGGGGGGAACAACATGTGTTGTCCTTTTTTTGTTTGGGTTTGGTGTTTCTTTTTGGTGCCAAATGGGACACCAGACTATGGTGCCAAATTTTTAAGCAGAACCACACACAGCCATTCCCTGTCTTTGGTATGAAAAAAATCTGCACTGCTTTTCCATATTTCCAGGAAGAACCCAAAGACTGGTGCACACCAAGCCAGCTCTAACTCTTGGCAATGTAAGGTCTTAAGTTCATATGAACTTCCCAGTGATTATGCCCATGCTTTGAAGGTGCTATAGGGATATTTCATGAACCAGATATTCTCTCTCATCAAATTTAGCAGTGTCCGTTATTACTAAGATTATGATCAGTAGGATTTCTGATCCAAACTTTTAATTAGTATTACAGTTTTAAAGTTAATTTTCTGCAGTACTGCTGTGCTTTACCGTGTGTTTTCAATCTGTTTTACTACTGTTACATTATTTCTCAACCTCGTGTCCATGGAGTTTTCTTGGCAGGAATACTGGAGTGTCTTGCCAATTCCTACTCCAGGTATACCCATGTCTAGAAAAACTTGAGGAAATTGTGGTGATTTTCCCATTTACCGGAGGGACCAATTATCGTGTTACTATCATGTTGCTTTATAAAAATAATGTCTGTGCTCTGTAGTTAGACTTAGAACATCTTATTCATGGAGCCTCATGGCGCAGTGGTTAAATGCCTGTACTGCAGGTAAAACTGTGCTCACAATCTGCGGTTCAATCCCAGGTAGCAGGCTCATGGTTGACTCTGCCTTCCATCCTTCCGAGGTCGGTAAAATGAGTACCCAGCTTGCTGGGGGGGGGGGGGGAGTGTAGCCTGCATACTGTAATTAAAAACTGTAAACTGCCCAGAGACTACTTGTGGTATGGGGCGGTATATAAGCAGACCACTTTGCTTTACTTTTGCTTTGCTTTATTTTGATTATTTTTGATTATTTTTACAATATCTATATCTATATCTATATCTATATCTATATCTGTAGTAAACCCAATGGAACAGCATAAGATTTATGGGGAGAGAAGCAGGGAATATATTTTGAGCTCTTAGATTAAAGTGCAGTCGGAGGGGTCAGTATTAATGATCAAAATATTCTATCATTTCCATATTAACTCAAATCTGCAATACAGGTAAATTGCATTCAGCCATGCCTCCTCTGAAGGATTAGCGAATTAGAAGAACAAAATCCACAACCCACCAGGCTTTGAGCCTTGCAGTTTCTCATGGCTAGGCTGCACAACATGAAGACAGGATGAAGAATTAGCTCTGCCAAGGAAGAAATTTGCTACTGTCAAAGTTATTTAGTTACCCATTTACAAATAGGATGTGATGGAACTAAAGAGGGGAGGAGGAGGACATATTAACTGGCTAATATTAAAAATTGTAATTCAATCTCTGGTTATAAATCTTTTTAATAAAGTTAGGGTGAGGACGATGTTATTTTTGTATATGAGCACGAGAGATTAATTTTTATTTAAATTAATAGCAATCCAAAAGTAATTAAATACTTTGCAGCTTTGCCATTTCTTAAAAAAAAAAAAAAACACCAACAAAAACCCCTGGAGTTCATTTCAGCAGTCTTCCACCACCCCCAACCTCCTCCCCCCCCCGCCACCAAAAACCTACTAAAATCAATGTATTTCTCTGGCCCGCTGGAGTACATTTTGCATTTAACCATTGAACTTTTATGTATTACCCTTGCCCTGAACTTTTTAGGGTGCCTTTTATTATTGGCTAAATTCCTCCTTTTGAAACGTGCAACCAATTTGAACAAAAACATTCTTTCTTTTTCTTTTTGGTCTCTCCTTTCTTCCCCCTCCCCTTTAAAAGAAAGAATCAAAGTGGGTCCCTTCCCAGCCCCCTGAACAGAAATTAAAAGGTGTGTGTGTGTGTGTGTGTGTGTGTTTTGCAGCAGGACGGAATTATCCGGCCTACACCATAGCATGTTCAGCCACTGGAAGTTATTCCGAAACAGCCCCGAGGACAGAGGCCAAAAGGCCTCGGAGCCTTTATCTTGGACCACATGATTGATGTGTTGTAGCCCCTGCTGGGGTTTAACAGTGATGTCTATCTGTTGCTACCGGCAACAGTCAGGGGCGACCCAGCGTGAAACCAGCAGCCAGCCTCGCTGCAACAGCCAGAGCGCCCGCACACAGGGGCAGACAAATAGTCTTTTCAGCCGGACAGGTCTCATGGGTTATTTTCTCTCTCTCTCTCTCTCTCTCTTTGACATAAAGGGCCTTTTGGAAAAGCTGGAATTGTCAGCTCCTTTGATGGCCCCATGCTGGGCCATTAGCTTCTGTTACTAATTTGCAGTGTATGAGGAGAGGGCACAGCCGCTAAGAACACCTGCAAGCCGCTCAGGATGCATTGTGGGAAGGATATTATAGGGAATGCAAGAAAAAAGGAGGAGAGGATGGGGGGGAAGGGAGAAAATTAGAGGCATAACCCTTCCATCTACAAGGCCAGATGACACAGGCTATTATTGTTTTAAGTCCTCAGAAGATAGCTGTGAACTGACCCCCAACAAGCGTTTTACCTTACTCTGAAAAAAAGAAGAGATTTTTTGTTGGAGGGGGCAGCAGCTGCAAAGGAGGAAGAGGAGGAAGAGGAGGATTTTTGAATTTTAAACAATAATAGGGTGTGTGTGTGAAAGAGAGAGAGAGGGAGGGAGAAGCTCTCCACGGTAACTGACATGGAAGATGGGTTTGACAAGTAAAAGTGCAAGAGGCAAAGCTATCTGTGCTGGAAGAGCCAGCTCGAGCAGAGTTTATTAGGAACAGAATTTCTAAATTAAAGCTCAATCTCCCTTGCTTAACTTTCTTTGCTTTCTCTAATTCCGCACCTGGAAGCGGTATTAAGCTAAAGCTGAAGATCAGCATGTGGGCGAAGGAAATGTTAGTAGGCAGGATCCCCCACCCCCTCCTTTAAATTATATCAGGAAAGGGCAACTCGGTTAAGTTCCCTACTGCAGAAAAGGTGACAGTTTTCCGCTACTTAAAGAAGGAAATGTCTGACAAACATGATGTTAGGATCATTATTAGATAGATGACCATTCCTGCTCAGACCAGCTTTGAGACGGACTCAGATGGTTGTTGTCCGGAACACATTTAATATTGAATAAAATGCAGTTGGTTGAATAATGCTTTCAGCACGAACAGGCTCTGCTTTGGAACTTTGCACTCCTCTCACAGAGGTGACGTCCAAGTTGGGAAAGAGATGACATAGTAACATCCCATCCCTAGGACACATTTTGTCTTTATGGTATCTCTGAATAGGTCTCAAGCGTGATCAGTGTGAAGGGCTTGTGCCATATCAGCCACAGATATATTTCCCATATGACAGTGGAACTCTGTTG